>CABHPQ010162726.1:0-17367 GCA_902168405.1 Peromyscus aztecus
CATAACAAGTTTGAGGCCAGCCTGGGCACATGAGACCTTGTCTGAAAAAGAAAAAGAAAAAGAAAGGCCGCGCAAAGGCCCTGTGGGTAAAGGTGCTTGCTGCCTGACATGAGTTCCATGCCCAGAACACTCACAATGGTGGAAAGAGAGAACCAACTCCACAAACTTGTCCTCTGACCCCCCATGGCACACGTGCCCCTCCCCCTCTCACTCACACAGAGGCAGTAACAATGTATTAAATTTTAAATGATAAGAAAACAAACAGTCCCGGAGTCCTTCCTTGACAAGCCCGTCTGAATCAGTCACTCCCATCAGCGTCTCAGCTCACATCAGCCACTAAGTGGTTTCCTTTTTAACCATGTAGCTCTTGCAGGAGAACACAAGATCCAGGAGGGCGGGATGAGTGGCAGTGACCTGCTTATGGCTCTGCTGGAGGTGCGCGATGCTGCTTTTATACACAGCGGGGAGTCTGTTAGCGTGCATTAAGTGAACTAATAAACAAGTGCTATTATTCAGAATCTTGCAGCTTAGCAGTGAATTGATGGTGCTAGTAGTCCGGGTGTGTGGAATCTTTGACATAGACACTGGGAGTGTGTAGACCCCACGGGCTCCAGGTGTCTCCATTTTCCACGCCTTCCCTTGTCATGACACTTTCCTCCATTCCTAATCTCTCCAACTCCTTAGAGATCGCTGAAAGAATGGCCAACTCCTGGAGGAAAAGGCGGTATTAGAGGTCGTGCTGCCACCTACAGGACAGAGGGGATAGCACCTCCGCCTCCTCTGCTAAAGGCCAGAGAGATTGGAAAGCGCAGTGGAGGGGCTGTGGGAGTGCTGGCAGGCTGGGAACGCTCTCCGTAGGGGTCTCGGGAAATGCAGGATGGCGGATGGTTAGCGCAGTCTGCAAAAGAGGCGGAGGCAGGAAACCGCGTCTCATCTGTGTCTCTCTCTCCGTTGTTTTTAGTGATGCAGGTGCAACTATGCGTATATGTGTGTGAGTGTATGTGTGTATATGTACATGCTGCATATGTAAGTAAGTGTATATGTGTGTATGTTTGTGTGAATGTGTTATGTATATATGTGCATGTGTATGTATAGGTAAGTGTATATTTGTGTATAGTGTGTATATTTGTGTGTATGTGTGTATATTTATGTGTATGTACATATTTGTGTGCATATGTGTGCACGTATATGTGTATGTGTGAATATGTGTATATTTGTGTATATGCATATGTGTGTATAAGCAAGAGATTTGGATGTTTTTCTTTTTTTCTGCTCAGAGAAATTATGAACATGTATTAACAATGGTTGTATTTAGGTGATGAAATGCACTTTTCTCCTTTTTGTTCAGTTTCTCTCAAGTATCTTCCAAGTATCTTATTATTTAAACAATTTAAGAAAATAATTTAATTTTAAGTAAGATAAGGGGTCAGGTTACTCCAGAAGAACTATGCCTGTTGAAGATCAAATTGAAAGAGATTGTTGATCAGATTATGTTGAAGGGCTAACAGAATATTTTGAGGATCTTTTTTGTTGCTTGTTTTTGTTTTTTCTCTTTGGAAAGGACTGTTTCTTGGGCTCAACTTGATAAATGTTGATGCAAGGCTTAAATTTGGAGAAATGATTCAATATGATTAGAATTGTCTTCTAGGATGAATAGGAAACATTCCAGAAAACAGTCCAATAGTTTGGGAGTTTCTGATCTCTGTCCATAGAAGTTGGTTTGCTCAGTGTGTAAGAAGGACCCCCAGGGGTTACGGTTTCCCTTGAGCTGAAAAAGGGGAAGATGGACGTGAGTGTGGCCATCCCCCCTCTGTCCATCAGGGACAGGAGAACAGTGGCATCTGCAGTGGGAACTGCTCCTTTAGACAAATCACATGACCTGAAAAACAAACAATTCTGATTTTTAAATTTTGAGACAGGATCTTGTGGTGTAGCCCAGGCTGGCCCCAAATTCCCTACCCTCCTGTGTCAGCCTCTTGAGCGCTGAGAACTCAGGGCTCTTTCGTGAAGTGTGACCCCTTTGTGCTGTTATTGTGCCCATTGTCACGGCCTTCCTGCATCTGCCTTACCTTATCCCTGTCTCTGTTTCCCAGGGAACCTGGGTAAGAGTTTGCCAATTTTATCTTTTTCAAACAACTGCTTATCTCACCAATCTGCTGGATTGCATTTTAGCAGATTTCTTTCTACTTGGATCTTTATTATTTCTTTCCTTCTAATTTGAATTTTTTTTATACATGCACCCCATACACATTTGGTGTGTGTGGTATATGTGTGTGTGTGTGTGTGTGAACATCTGTGTGTGCAGGCAGGTGTGTTTGCCCATGCAGGCGCATATGGAGACCAGAGATTGATGTTGAGATGTCTGTCCTAGCTGTTTTTCCATCTTATTGTTATTATTTTTTAGTATGTATTCCTTTTAAAAATATTTAAACATTTCTTATGTTGTGTGAGTGTTTTGAATTTCTCATGGTGTGAGTAAGTGCACTCTAGTGCCTGTGGAGAATAGAAGAGGATGCCAGATGCCCTCACGTGGGTGGTCGTGAGCTGCCATGTGTGCAGGGTCCTCTGCAAGAGCAGCAAGCACTCTTAACCTTACCTGTCTTTCTAGCCCCATGCCATTTTGATGAGACACAGTCTGAACACTGTTTGGACTAGACTGGCCAGTGAGCCCTTAGACTGCCTCTCGGCCCCCCAGAGCCATGCTTTTGGACCTGCACTGCAATGCCTGGCTTACATGGATGCTTGGGCTCCTGACTCTGGCCCTCAGGCTTGTGAAGCAAGTGCTCTACCCACTGAGCCATGTCTCTACCCCCGTTTTTCTAGTTTCTTGGGATTCAGTGATAACTTCTGTAATTGGGCGTTACCTATCCCGACCACCCAGTCCCAAATAAACACACAGAGGCTTATATGAATTATATGATTACTAACTAGCTCTTACATTTTAAGTTAACCCATATTCCTTGTTTACACTCTGCTGTGTGGTGGTACCTTTATTAGCATGGCACGCTTGTCTCCTGCTCCCTCTGCCTCTGCCGGCAGCTCCTGACTCTGCCCTTCTCCTTCCCATCATTCTCAGTCTGGCTTTCCCACTTAACTTCCTGCTGAGCTGCCGGCCTGTCCGCTTTTTATTAGCCAAGGAGAGTGGCAAATCTTTGCAGTGTACAAGAGGGTTACTCCACAGCAGAGTTCTTTTGAGACGTTTTTGCAAGCTTCTCTTTATTCCCCCACTCCCCACACCCTGTATTTGTTCAAAAGCTTTTTGTTGAGCTCAGGGAATCCTTCTGGTTTGGTTTCTTCTGATATCGAGGCCTTCTGTTGCATCTAAAATTTTGCTTCATGGTTTTTCAGCTCAGGAATTTCTGCTTGATTTGAAGACCTCATTCCTAGCTTACAGCTAAGCTTCTCTGTTAGAACATCAGGTCCTTCCTCCTCTGAAAACTCAAGGAGTGTCCTCAGAACAGCTGTTTCAAATTCTTCTCTGCGTTGCTCTCCAGGCCATTCCTGGTGCCCTACCTTTAGCTAAGTCTTGTTTCCCTGACAGTTCTAGATGCTCGGTGTGATGTCACCTGCATATGGAAAGATTAGATTTTTTTTTCAGGATTCATAATCTAACTTTGTTTTCCCAGAAGTGATTTTCTCTGAGCCTGTAGTCATGTGTATTACACTTTAAGGTTAGTTTATTGTGTGTGTGTTTGCACATGTGCACGTATGTGGGCATGCATGTGCATTGGCACACCTGTGGAGGTTAGAGGACACCTTACAGGTCAACTCTCTCCATACATCACGTGGATCTTGGGCATCGAACTCAGGTTGTCAGGCTAAGCAGCAAGCACCTTTATCCGCTAAGCCACCCCACCAGCTCGCCTGTACTTGCGTCTGCGTTTTAGGAAGCCCTAAGTCCAGGTTTGCTGCACGCTCTTGGGTTGTTGTCACTGTCTGAGCACTAGAGGGCGCTCCAAGCACAGATTTGTCCTAAATCTGCAGTTGCTCAGCCAGAGTTGGGGAAGCACTAAGTCTTTCCCTAACTGCAAGGCAGGCCCAACTGCCTCGCCCTCAGTCGTGTGTCGGTCAGGAACTATGGGATTCTGCCCGACTTTAAGTAAAATCACCATGGAGGGACGAGGCGCAGGCTCCTCTCCCACATGTTGTCATATCTCGGCATTGGGACCCTGCTCATCTTACCATGATGGGGTTTGTAACTCAATCCCTGCACCCAGTGGGAGGCATCTTCCACCAGGGCGCTTGGTGTGGTAGGTGGGGCATCTCAGTCAGCGCTTTCCTGCCTAACTTTGTCATTTTTTTCATCTTTCAGACGCCAGGCACACTAGTTCCTCAGCTGGCTTTCTTAGCTCTTTAGAAGGTAGTTTGGAGCCCAAATAAATGCCTGTTCAAGTTGATGTGTGAGTGGAGAGTCAATGGCTAGAGGAGCCTCCTTAGATATTATTGTTTTCCCCCTAGAAATCATATTTTTTAGCCCTGAAATTTTAGCCTAAAATTTTAACCCTTTTGTACCTCTGTCTTTCACTGTGGCTGTGTTTGTGTTGACTAGAGTCAACACGAACTGAATTGTTGTTGTGTTGCTACAAAGGTGGTTCACACAGCACCCACAATTAGTTAACTTTAAGTAAAAGAGACTACCCTTAATAAGTGGGTGGTGCCTCATCTAATCAGGGGACACTGTAAGACAAAAATCGAAGGAACAAATTCTTCCTCAAGACCAGCATTAATGCCTGTTGGGGTTTGATAGCTAACCCGAGACACACTGATATTTATAATTTATTTGAATATATGGCCCCAACGAATTGACCACCTCTAGCTTACAGGAGGCTTGGGGCTTCTCTGACAGATCCCCAGGATAGAGCTTTTATGGGGTGAACATGGAAGAATGGTAAGGAAATCAGTCCATTGGAAAATCCTTAGAGGCTAGCTGGTGGTTTTTGATTGTCCTGGAACATGGTGCTCACACTGAGCTTTGCATAGGAAACGTCAGTCCTGGAGCTGCTCCAATCTAATGACTTCCCAGCTAGTTATCTGAGCTGATGCTGGCTTGTCAGACCCAAGGTCACCTGACTTAATTCTGTAAAATCTATCTCTGACTCGACAGAGGTGTCACTCTAAGTGAACTTGACTGCAGCCCACCTGGTGGCCATCTTGCTTTCATTGACTCCATCATGAGGTACCAATTAAACTTCAGAAGCCCAGCTGAAGTGCATTGCTCGGTCTGCTCCAGCCTGTTTCCACTTGCAGCGCTCATTCCTGTTTACCATATGCTGTTCTTTCTGCCCTCGGCCCAGCCATCTTTGATGTTTCCTCTTTCCACTTTGTGACTCTCTAAATGCTACCAAAGATAGGACCATGAAAATGTTAAAATTCACCAAAATGTTTGGGTGCTAAAATAACAATGAAGTATCATTTCTCCTTGTGTGAGATAGATTTCTGGGTTGTGCAGAAGTTATTTAAGTTATTGTTGGTGGGGGTATTATGAAGCCATAAAAGAAAAACTGACAACCAGCATTCTTCCAGGACTTTCTATCCTACCTGCTCTATGGTTGCACATTACATTGGTGCTTCCTTTTTATTTTATTTTTTAAATATCATCATCATCATCATTATTACTATTATTATTTGTGGTGCTGGAACTTAAACTCAGGGCCTCACACAGGCAATGTGTGCTGCACAGTTTTTTGTCAACTTGACACAAGCTAAAGCCATATGAGAGGCGTGAACCTCAATAAAGAAAAAGCCTCCATAAGACTGGACTGTAGGCATGCCTCTAGGGCATTTTCTTAATTAGTGAGCGGATGGGTGAGGGCCCAGCCCATTGTGGGTGGAGTCATCTCTGGGCTAGTGGTCCTGAGTTCTATCTATAAGAAAGCAGGCTGAGCAAGCTATGGGGAGCAAGCCAGTAAGCCACACCCCTCCATGGCCTCTGCATCAGCTCCTGCCTCCAGGTTCCTGTTCTGTTTGAGTTCCTGTCCTGACTTCCTTTGATGATGAACAGTGCTGTGGAAGTGTAAGCTGAATAAACCCTTCCCCACTTGCTTGTGGTCATGGTGTTTCACCACAGCAATAGTGACCTTAACTAAGACACAATGCAATGTTCTAACATTGAACTAAGTCCTCAGTTGCTGGGAACATCTGTCACTCCTTTCCTCTGTTAATCCTTGCCGCCAGTCCTGGCAGCTGAAACAGACTATGTGGGGAGAGGAGGTGAGAGGAATACCACAGTCTCTACTGGAAATCTGCTCTTGTAGAGGGAACTTGTCAGTATCTAACCCAAACTCTCTCCTTGCAACCCCCTCCCCTTTTCTCTTCTTGAGACAAGGTCTTATTATGTAGCTAACCCTGGCTGGCCTGGAACTCTCTGTGTAGACCAGGCTGGCCTCGAACTCGCAGAGATCCGCCTGCCTCTGCTTCCCGAGTGCTGGGATTAGGGCGTGTGCCACCACACCCAACCTTTGGATGCTTTTTTGGGTCTGAGGACAGCAGTGTCTTCTCAAGGCTGGGTGTGTCTTCTCAGTCTTTCCCATCTTGATCTGTAGGTTCCATGTACAGACTCTTGCGGTCTGGTGGTCCTCACCAGCTTCTGTCTGCTGAAGTGTCCTTACCTTTCCAGACAACCCAGGCTCTCAAGGCAATCCTGTGCAGCTTGCTGTCTCTACTGTGCCCAGGACCCACACGGCACCGTTGCCTGTATGTATGGCTCGTTGTGTTTATTAGAAGGAAGTGCCCGATGCAAAGATATTTCATTTCTACTTATGGAGATTGTAACTCAGACTGGTTTTGTGAGAACAAGACCCCCTGCTACCATCTGCAAGGAAGTGAATACCTTGATTTTCATGGTATCAGTAAGTCACCCCCTTCTCTCTTCCCCCACGTTAGACATTGGCAGTGAACACCTTACACACCATTCATGGTGGTTACAGGCCCAAGTACAGTCCACAGGAAACAGTTTTTCTGAACTTAGGCAATGAAGGCTGAGGCCAACACAGAAGCAAACTTTATCATTTATGCGCTAGTGATGATGGGGACCCAGCTCTATTGTTGTGCCACCTGCCTGGCCACGACTCTTCCTCAGCTGCTTTGGTCAGGAGGAAGCACCCTGACACTGTCTGGAAGCTCTCTCTTGCCGGAGGCGAGTGTGTGGGTCAGTCCTCTCGTAGGCCTGTGGGACTTTTTATTTGTTCTCAGTGCTGAGACTTGAACCTAGGCAGGCCTCTGCCACTGAGCTACATCACAAACCTGCCTTGTATTTTGAAACAGCATTTTGCCCAAGTTGACTTGAGCTCTCTCTGCAGCTCAAGCAGGGCTGGAATTTGTAATCCTCCTGCATCAGCCTTCCAAGTAGTAGGGATTACAGGCCTGGCCTATCAGGACGTCAAATTAGTGGCTTTAGGGGAAAAACCTCTACTTTCAAACAGATTCTTCCCACAAATTGCTGTCTCCCCACAATCTGGTATTTTGTAAACTTGCTCTCTGTGAAGCTTTTCAAGAGCCACATTAAGGTGTTTTGGGCTGACTCCCCTGCAAATTCTGCTTGTGATATCACACCACCTTATCATGGCTTCTCTCTTGGTGCCTCTATTGTGACCTCTATTTTAACTTCCTCTTGTAAGTCAAATATACAATACACACACTTCTCTATGTTTACTTCCATGTGAACAGCTCCATGGGCAGACTTTATCATCCCTGGAAAACCAATACCTGCTAATATTTATTTCATATTTGTGGTTTTGTGTTTGGAGTCAAGTGCCCACTAAGAAGACCGGGTTGTCTGCAGACTTAATATATAGCCAGGTTGAACTTGTGATGAGCCTCCTGCCCCAGCCTTTGAATGCTGGGATTGCAGGTGTGCACAGCTATACGTGGTCCAAATAGTTTTTTTTTTTTTTTTTTTTTAAATAGGTTTGGTGTAAGAACAACAGGGAAAATACCCTTCCCAAACAATTTATTAGGGAAGGTTTCACAACAGCCTCATTTCTCCTTCTGAAACATCCAAGGGATGTGCAGGACACACCTGCGGAGAGGTTGAGAAGAAATGAATTGAAGCTACGATTAGCAAATTTTAAGGTTAAACACAAAGAATTTCCCCAAATAGATGAGTTTCAAGCTATGAAATAATCAGCCCAGAAAGACAGCTCAGCACTTAAAAACACTTGTTATGCAAACCTGAAGGCCTGAGCTCAACTCCTGGATCCCACAGTGAAGAGGAGAGAATCCACTCCTAAAAGTCACTCTGACTCACTCTTGGGTGCTGGGTCGTGTGTGTGTCTCTGCCCACACCATACACACTGCAAATAAATAAAATAAATAAAATAAAAAAAATAAAGACTAATGAATGATCGGAAGACTCTTTCCTGAAGTTGGCCTCCGTCTGAACTTGGCTGGGTCGTTGAGTCTGCTTTGTTTCCTGTAGTGTCCCCTGACCCCTGCAAGCAGATGGCAGCTGGTCACATACTTGGGCCCTTATTCAACTGGGAGATCTCTGCTAAAAAAGTTTCACTGTAAGGTGAGTGGCATAGAGCACACCTGTAGTCCCAGTTACTAAGGAAGCTGAGGCAGGGGGACTAGTATTTTAGGACATAGCAAGAGCCCATCTCAAAAAGCCAAACAACACTCCTCCCAACCAACTCAAAATCTAAACAAAAAACAAACCCCAAACCAGAAACCATTTGGTACAGCTTCTCTTTAGGAAGAAACATGGAATTATCTACCCATTTTGACCCATGTAGACTAAGGCAGTCTTTTGATCTAGGTTCAGTCTGGTTGTCTGTGTGTAAATACATGTATACACGTGTTTACACGCAGACGCACAGACACATACACACACATACATTTTTCCTTGAAAAGTCAAGGGAATGGGGTCTCCTCTGGATCCCCTGCTCACATTCTGGTGTCTGGCCTTTAGAACCGGAAGATAAGTATACTTTGTTACAGCAGCAATGAGAAGTGAATACGCCTGGCAGATGGAGATGGGAGTTGCTCTGAACCAGTAAAGGGAGAGCCTGCCTCCCATACAGTGTAACAACACTGTGCTTTTCTGGCAGTTGTGTACGATCTCTAGTGATTAGTTAATTTTTAGTTCTCCAAGCTCAGGGTTTTCTGCAGGAACACAGTAGCTTTGGATGCATACCATCTAGCCCTCTGCATCTCCTTGTAGAATTTGAGTCTTAGAGAAACTAGGTCAAATATGGATATTCTAACTACTGCTGTTGTGAGGAAAAATAACATGTTCTTTGTGATTTGTGAATCTCATGTCTTTGTTAATGGAGTTTCTCTGTCCCCTCCTGTCTCACAGCTACTTTCAAATAATCACTCAGAGGTTAATATTAATTATAAATGCTTGGCCAATGGCTCAGGCTTACTACTAACTAATTCTTATATTTAAATTAACCCATTTCTATTAATCTATGCATTGCTACATGCTGTGGTAATATTTGTGTCCCCCAATATATTGTGCACCTTAATAAACTTATCTGGGGTCAGAGAACAGAACAGCCACTAGATAGACATAGAAGCCAGAAAATGGTGACACACACACCTTTAATCCTAGCATTCCAGAGGCAGAGATCCATCTGTATCTCTGTGAGTTCAAGGCCACATTGGAAACAGGCAGGCATGGTGACACACGCCTTTAATCCCAGGAAGTGATGGCAGGAAGCAGAAAGGTATATAAGGTGTGAGGACCAGGAACTAGAAGCTTTTAAGCTTTTAGGCTTTTAAGCAGCAGTTCAGCTGACATCCATTCGGGTGAGGACTCAGAGGCTTCCAGTTTGAGGAAACAGGATTGGCTAAGAAGTTGGCGAGGTGAGGTTAGCTGTGGTTTGTTCTACTCCTCTGATCTTTCAGCATTCACCCCAATACTTGGCCTGGGTTTCTTTTTATTAATAAGACCTTTTAAGATTCGTGTTATAACATGGCTTACCGGTTCTCTGACATCTTGCTCTTTGGGTGGCTGGCTGGTGTCTGTCCTTCTTCATCTCAACTCCCTGTTTGATTGTACCGCCTAACCTTATCTTGTCTAGCCATTGGCCAAACAGTTTTATTAACAACCAATGAGAGCAACACATATTCACAGCGCACAGAAGGACCATCCCACAGCATGTCTTCTCTCAGTATCCATAGAACTCAACAGGCTAGCCATGGCAAACTAACAAAGTTTGACATTAAGCCCACCATACTGTCCTTATTGTCAATGCTCTCCTGAAAAATTTCTTCAAGAATCTGTTATACCCAGGCGAAGTCACTAAGCCATTGGTGACTTCTGAGGCACTGGTTGTTCTCTTTCATTATTAGGGATCAAGGGTCATAATGTCTGTCTCTACCTTTACAAGCAGAGATAGGTTTGCAACAGGTCTGGTGATAATAAACAAAATTATTATTGGTTTACCCTGGACACTTAAACTTTTTTCTTGAGATTTTATTTATTTTTACTTTATGTATATGGGTGTTTTGCCTGAATGTGTGTTTACACATCACATGTATGCAGTGCCCACAAAGGCCAGAAGAGGGCGTCAGATCCCCTGGGACTGGAATTACAGATGGTTGTGAGCTGACTTGTGGGTGCTGGGAATTGAACCTGGGTCCTCTGGAAGAGCAGCCAGTGCTCTTAATCTCTGAGCCATCTCTCCAGCCCCTACCCTACACAACTTTAAAAGCATCTCCTTTACTTGTGTGGCAGCTATTAAGATGTTTTCCATCTTTTTTCTCATCTATAGAATGCCCTTCCTGCATGCCTTCATCTGTCTGGCTTTCTTTGTGATGTGCTAGTGGCAGAGAAAGTTCTTAAGAATCAGCTTCTTATTTTTTTCCCATAAGCGTTCCCACTCTGAGTTTTCTTTGTACCGATAGATTTCCCCCTTGACTATCCCATGAACCCTGTTGGTGCCCATAAATGCTTTGCTGTTTGCAGCCTAAACTCTCTGGCCACAGTCTCATCAGCGTTTCAGAAATCATCTTTGCAGGGCTTAAACTTTTCCCACTCATGACCCCTTCTCACCAGAGGAAGTTTTACACAACTCTGGGTGTATAGGTGTATTAGTTACTTTTTCACTGTTGGGAGAATGTTGCTGAAGTTTTCCTGGTCCTGCCTGGCCCAAGGTCAGGACAAATCTCTCCCACTCGTGTCCCCCAAATAAACACACAGAGACTTATATTACTTAAACTGTTTGGCCTAATGGCTCAGGCTTCTTGCTATCTAGTTCTTCTATCTTAAATTAACCCATTTCTATTAATCTATATCTTGCCACGTGGCTCGTGGTACTTTACATCCTGCTCCTCATAGCGGTGCCTGGCAGTGTCTCTCTGCCTCGGTCTCCCACTTCCCAGACTTCTCCTATCTCTTTGTCCCGCCTATACTTCCTGCCTGGCTACTGGCCAGTCAGTGTATTTATTATTTATCAATCAGTCATCCACAGCAGGAGAAAATACCCGACAAAAGAGAAACTTAGGGAGGGAGGGAGGGAGTGAGGAAGGGAGGGCGTAAGGGAGGGAGGGAGTGAGGGAGGGAGGAAGGAAGGAAGAAGGCAGGCAGGTAGGCAGAAGGATTATTTTGGCTCATGGTTTGAAGGTACAGTCATCATGTGTAGGGAGGCAGAGAAGGCATGGTGATGGGCACTTAATGCATCTGCAATCAAGAAGCAGAGAGATGATGCCCATAACCATCTAGTTTTCTCCTTTGTGTCTAGCTGGGGACCCTAACTCCTGGGAGAATGCTTCACACTTTCAGTTATATCTCTTTGGAAACACTCTTGTAAACAAGCTGAGTGGCTATTTCCATGATGTTCTAAGCCCAATGAGGCTGATAATGAAGGATGAGCATCACAATAGATATGTGAAATAGGAATACAAATATTTACTGATAATAAATAATGAAGACATTTATTTTATTATTTATTTATATTTTGAGATAAGTTTGTACCCATGGAGGGCTTCAAACTTGTGGAGATTTGCCTGTCTGCCTCCCAAGTGCTGGGATTGAAGGTTTGTGGCTTAGACATTTAATTTTATTTAAAAGAAATACTTGTTATACATATAATCTTACCATTTACTAAAGATGAAATCAAATTTGCATACTAATGAGATGGATGTATTGTTTAATTTTATATAAAGAATTAAATTTCAACATTTTTCAGAATAGATCAATATTTTGATTTTATAATCATCAGTTCTGAGAATACTGCTGTACATAAATATGTAGTACGAAATGGCAGAAATATGTTTGGGGCCATTTCAGAAATTGTTGGAAGTTCTATCTTATTCCCAAGCCAAAATTCATTTCACAGTTTTTAAAAATTTATTTATTTATGAAACTTAGCAACTCAAATAGCAATTTTAAAAATCAAACATTCTAACTCAATCCAATCAAAGGCATACTAACTTGGTTTTTTGTAATTAAGCCGCTGTGTTTTTATAAGACAGCTTGGAAGTATGGTAAAAATGCTGCAGTTCATAACTTACTTGACTCGGAGTTGAGGTATTTCAGGAAGTGTTTGTTGCTGTTGTGTGGACTGACATCGTGCACCATGCAGAGTACACAGGTTGTGTGTTCAGAACCAAGTGAAGTCATACAATGCAACATAGGCAGTTGTTACCCCCAAATTAGATTCATTATATGTTTTGTTTTGATTTCATTTCCATTACCAGATTTTCTTGCCTCTCACATTCAGCTGCCTGACCCCAGGGGCCACAGCCCACAGTTGAAGCTTCTGTCAAGATGATTTCAGTGTGAGAGTCAAGGTGTCCAATGACCAGGAGAGTCATCACTTTGTTGAAGAGTCCCCTGACCTAACTATCTAGTGTCTTGGGGATGTGTGTTGGTCATTGTCATGATCCCCAACTCCCCAGCCCAAGGATCAGCCTCAGTTAGTGTTAAGTACTGTTTTTCTCCAGTCTCTGAATATATATTCATGTCATGGGAACTTCTGTATTCATAGGCCAAGTGTGGCCAGAGACACCGGCCTGTGAACTTCAATTGTGTTCACATCTGAGTGAAAAAAACTCATTACCTTAAGAAGCATTTGTTGAGCACCTACTATGTGCTGGACCTTCTTCTGTTCCGGAGCAAACCTGGCTGGAGCCATGAGAGGACACCTTGAGAGAGCTCCAGATCTTTGGCCTGAAATAGCCAGACTCCAGGCCCTGGATTGTGAGGGAGTGTGGGGATCACAGGAAAGGCCTTGTGTGGTTTGTGTGTGGGTTTTCTTTTGTTGGCGATAGTGTTTTCTTTTTCTTTTTTTTTCCAGTTAGATATTTTACTGAATGGGCCATAGTTTCCAATTGTATGCTTTTTTCTCTTTGAAATAAATAGTAGAATACAACACTTACTGGTGTGCTTCTAGAAGTCACCAATGAACTATACAGACATTGATTTGTTTGCACAGCAGTGAATTAACTGAATTTCCCATGGTCCTTCTGGGTTCTGTATCTGAGAAGCCTGAGAGGAGACAAATCCATCAACTCCTCTAGGAACTTGGAAGGACCTGGAGATTAATAGCTTGGTTGATAGATACTTTTTAGAGATGAACTTTTATTATTTTATGAATTCTCTTCTTTCTCTCTTACTCTGTCTGTCTGTCTGTCTCTATATGTCTGTGTGTGAATGCACATGTCTGCAGAGGCCAGAGGTATTGGATTCCCCTGAAGCTGGAATTAGAAGCAGTTGTGAGCTGCCCTATGCGGGTGCTGAGAGTCATGTCCTCTACAAGAGCAGCACATGCTCTGGCAGCTGAGTCATCTCTCCAGCCTGAACTAGCCTTGGGCAGAGGTTACAATGTGTACAAATATGAACTTAGGGAAAGAAGATTGGACGAGGTAGGAATTTTTTTGATTATAGCTTCTTGGTTGGAGAAACCCCAGCAAATGGTTTTTTCCACACAGGTCATTTGGAGTGTCTGCTTCGTTCTGATGTAGAAAGGGAGAGAAAGCTTTACACATATCAGAGTCAGGCTTCAAAGACAGAACACTAGTGACTGTTCATTCTGTACTTCACCAACATTCAAGAGGGATTCACAGCAAGAAAGGTGAATCAGGATGTGCTATGAGTTCATAAGAGGTAAATGAATGTCTCACTAGTTACAAAAGAATGGTTATCAACAGAAAACCTCCTTGAAGGTTACAGTGGAATAGGATTCAGAAGCATAGAAGATGACTATAGATGACATTGATGTATGTATGATATATTCCCACATGGTAGACAAAAGGACATTGGAAGTTTGTTTTTCACATAAGTAAGTGACAAACATTTAAAGGGACAAATGTTTAGTCTGATTGAGACTTGGATATATGCATCAAAATATTGCTTGGCACCCCATGTAGTTTTTAAAAACATCATTATATATCAGTTAAAGATGAAATGCAATGCAATGTGAAATGTTCAAGGAACTGGGTGCAGTGACATGTGCTTGTCATCCCTGGTCTCGGGAGGCTGAGGCAGGCAGGTCATGACTCTGAATTCAGCTTGAGCCATAGAAGAAAACCCGGCCTCACAAATCTTTCAAGAGGATGAATATGCTAGTTAGGCTAATTTCACACCATACACTCCATAGGTGAATAAAATCA
The DNA here is from genome assembly GCA_902168405.1 of Peromyscus aztecus. Taxonomy (NCBI): domain Eukaryota; kingdom Metazoa; phylum Chordata; class Mammalia; order Rodentia; family Cricetidae; genus Peromyscus; species Peromyscus aztecus. The sequence goes on from CABHPQ010162726.1 coordinate 14,560, forward strand.
TGCTGTGCCCATAATATGTACTGTCACAGTAATAACTGCGTCTATGTGATTCATATTTTCACACTTGGTATTGGCTTGGATATTTGACTCAAGCTGACACTAGAAGACACCACTCACCTGGTAACTTTCTAGAATTGGAGGGAGGATGCTTGGAAAGAGTTAACTTGGATATTTTACCCATTGAGCTTAGAAAGCACCAGCAGAAGTCAGCACTGGAATAAAGCGAAGCTTAGAAAAATGTTCTTGATGAGAAGAAGAGAACAAAGACCAGGGTATAGAGAATTAAGGATGCTGGGCAGCGGTGGTGCGCGCCTTTAATCTTAGCACTCAGGAGGCAGAGGCAGGGTGGATCTCTGTGAGTTCTAAGCCAGCCTGGTCTACAGGGCCAGCTCTGAGACAGCTAGAGTTACACAGAGAAACAAAACAAAACAAAACATTCAAAACAAAAACAAAAACAAAAACAAAAACACCCCACAACTCAAAAGAAAAAGAAATAAGAATAAGGAAGGGTCTGTGGAGACGGCTCGGGGGTGCTGTGCCTGCCATGCAAACGTGAGGCCTGAGTTTGGATCCCCAGGGTCTGAGTAAAAAGCCAGGATAGTGGCACATGCCTGTAATCTTAGGACTGGAGGTGGAGACGGGGATCCTTGGAGCTTGCTTCACGGCCAGTTCAACTCATGGGTAGATTCAGGTTTAATGAGAACCCTGTCTCAGAAATAAATGCATTCCTAAATATATAAGGGAAACCTGCCCAGCCCGTATGATATTACCTGTGTGTTTCAGTGCTGACCATTTGGTATTAGATAAGCAATTGGTATGCTCTGTAGCATGAATCTTAAAGAGTCTTATTAATAAAATCAAACCTGAGCCAGGTATTGGGGTGAACTGGAAGATCAGAGAACCAGAACAAGCCACAGCTAACCTCACCTGGCCAACTTCTCAGCTGGTCTTGTTTCCTCAGACTGGAAGCTTCTGTGTCCTCATCTCAATGGCTCTCAGCTGAACTGCTGCTTGAAAGCCTGAAGCTTAACCAGCTAAAAGCTTCTAGTTTCTGGTCCTCACGCCTTATATACCTTTCTGCTTTCTACCACCACTCCCTGGGATTAAAGGCTCGCTTTCTGAGATTAAAGGCGTGTGTCACCATGCCTGGCCGTTTCCAGTGTGGCCTTGAACTCACAGAGATCCAGAGGGATTTCTACCTCTGGAGTGCTAGGATTAAAGGTGTGAGTGCCACCATTTTCTAGCCTTAGTATCTAGTGGCTGTTCTGTCTCTGACCCCAGATAAGTTTATTAGGGTGCACAATATTTTTGGGGAACACAATACCACCACAATGCTCACCCCTGGGGAAGAATATTTTCCCCATTCTCAATGTTTCTTAGTTGCTTTTAGTTCTTTGTGTAGGTTTGAGGCCTCATGAGCTCCACCTTGCTTCCATGTTAGCGTGTCTATTGTTGTCTTTTTGGGGTTATAAGGGAAGGTTTGCAGAGCAGAAAGAGAAGGAGAAAGGGATGTAATGATATTATAGTCTCAAAAAAGAAAATAAATTAAAAAATGCAAAAAATAAGGTAGGGACTGATAGAGGAATATAGTTGACATTGTCTTCCTGCTTCACAGATGTACACACACACACACACACACACACACACTACACTATACACACATATACACACATGCATTCACACATGCACACACACATACTATACTATACTACACACACACTACACTATACACACATATACACACATGCATTCATACATGCACACACACATACCATACTATACTACACACACACACACACACACACACACACACACACACACACACACAGTATAAAATGTTTCCTCTTCCGGGATAAACTTCTCATCAACTCCAGAGGCAGAAAACCAATGACAATCTCTCAGGTTCCCTCCGAGTTCTATTCTGAGACACGATTAAGTTAGTTTAATGTTCTTATCTTTCATAACATCAATTCACTTGTACTTAACCTTAAGAGTTTCTATAGAATTTATTGTTTATCCATTTGCACAAGTGCTGTGGATTGTGAGATTCTTAAAAATCACGTGTGTGTGTGTGTGTGTGTGTGTGTGTGTGTGTGTATGTGTGCATGATCCACTGTGAAGGTCCAAGGACAACCTTAAGGACTCAATTCTCTCCTTCCACTGTGTGAGTCCTGGGATTTGAACTCATGTCATCAGGCTTGACAGCAGGTGCCTGTACCCACTGAGTTGTCTCCCTGGGCCCCGAAAAAGCTCTTTTAAATGAATTGATAGATGAGGCACCCAGATCAACTGGCCATGTCTGCACCTCATGATTGCTATTATTCTTTCCACAAGAGTTGCATCCTGGCATGCTTCTTGTCAAAAGTTTCTGCAGTCCAGCAGGATGTTCATTGGAATGTTTTGAGGTCATTTGCTAAAGGACTGGGTGACATTTTAAGTTTTTAGCCTGACTATGGAGGCTCATTCTTTGAAGGCTCATTTCAAAATCTCTCTTTTTGGGTCTGAGAAGTTGGCTCAGTTGATAAAGTGCTTGCTCTGAAGCATGAGCACCTGGGATCCAAGCTGGGTGTGGTGGTGCACATCTGTAACCCAGTGCTGGGGAGTCAGAGGATCCCAGAAACTCACCTGCCACCCACTCTAGCTGAACTGATGAACTCGAGATTCATCTAAAAAAAGAAATAAGGTGGAGAGCAATTGAGGAATCCACTGGACATTGAGCCCATGTACACACATGCATATGATTTGCCTCTGCCGCATTAATGTGTACATATACCCTCCCTCTCTTTCCTCATTTATTGAGGTGTGTGT
>CABHPQ010162726.1:17377-36792 GCA_902168405.1 Peromyscus aztecus
GTGTGTGTGTGTGTGTGTGTGTGTGTGTGTGTGTGTGTGTGATGGGGGTGAGGGTTGAAGTAGAGATGCTAAAGTGAATCAGTGGTCAGATGTCACTTTCTTCTCACCGATTTGGTTTTAGGAGCTATGTCTCAGGTTTTCTATTTTTTCCCTTCTTTTCCTGAAGAACTATAAATAGTCTCTATGTCAGAGCTACACAGGAAATTTAATTTTAGATTAATAGATAAGAGAGGGAACTCACCATCTTGGAATGATTGTGTTTTGTGACTGTTTCAAGCTGGTCTGACTCAGTGTCCCTAGATGACTAAATTTGGAAGTGTATTGTGTTTTTCTTACTGTGGTTGGCACAGCACTCTGAAGTTAGATGTACCCAGTGGGATGCAATTTCTGACTGCCCTGTGGGCAGATCTGTTTTACACCTATGTGTAAATATGTTATAGCATCCATAGGCATGTCTATATATTTATGTATATATAGTTTGAACTCCCCTTTGATCAGTTGGAACACTGTTTACATTTCCTCATTAATCAATAAACTAAGTACAGTCTTGGATGAGTTAATTTCTATTCACATAGAAGTCATTAGGTTTAGAAAAAATTCTTTCTTTGTGGTTTATTTTATTTGTATGGGTGTTTCGGCTGCGTTTATGAATGCATGGGCACCACATGCACACCTAGTTCCCACATAGGCCAGAGGAAGGTGTCAGATACCCTGTAACTAGAGTATGGGTGGTTGTAAGTCACTAGGTAGGTGCTGGGAGCCAAACTTGGGGGGGGGGGGTGTTTCTGCAAGAGCAACAAGTGCTCTTAATGGCTGAGCTGCCTTTCCAGCCTCCAAATTACTATTTAATTTTAACATTCGTGTGCGTGTGTGTGTGTGTGTGTGTGTGTGTGTGTGTGTGTGTGCGCGCGCGCATGGGGGTCTGTGTGGAGGTCAGAGGACAATTTGTGGGAGTCACTCCTCCTCCATCATGTAGGTTCTGGGGATCAAAGTCAGATCATCATTCTTCACCTAGTCTTTTTCACCCATCGGAGCCATCTCACAGCCCCCAAATTATCCCAAATTATTCTTTAATATATACTTTTTTTTTGAGATAGGCTCTCACTATGCAGCCTTGGCTGCTCTAGAATTCTCTATGTTGACCAGGCTGGCCTTGAACTCATAGAGACTTCCCCCACTCTGCCTCCCTGTGCTGGGATTAAAGGTATGACAAAGTACCCTTTTCTTATAATTCCCTGTTTACTGCAGGTCCAGAGCATGTTTTCAGTGTCTTTTGTGCTGTGCTGAAGCCTTAGAAGAAGAAGAGCTACTTCATGCTCAGTTTACTAGCCAGGCACGCGGACTTGGGGTTGTTGGGGGAGGTGGCAACTTCCACGGGTTGTCGTCCAGTAGGGTGCTAGGTGGGCCCTCCGTCTGTTCTTGGTACCACTGTCTACTACGTGAGCCCTTACTTCCTTTCTGTGCATGTGAATTATGCTACTATTTTAACTTACATCTTTTCCACCTTATGTCTTGCAGGACAAGTCTACATTATAGACTTATGACTCTATGTTAAGAAAGAAAAAGAAAAGAAAATTTCACACTGAAAAATTCATTTCCTTGAAAGTAACGTCAGTCTTCAGTTCTGGTCAAATGTAACCTAAAACCTAAAGTTGGCTCCTCTTTTTAAATTTTGAGTGTGTCTGAGTATTTTGCTCACATATATGTGTGTGCACTTTGTATGTACCTATGGATGGTTTTGAGTTAGCATGTGGGTGCTGGGAACTGAACCCAGATCCTCTGTAAGAACAGCAGGTGCTCTTAACTGCTGAGCCATCTCTTCAATCCAAAGTGAGTTCCTTTTGAGCAGTTGGGAGTGTTGATGTGGAGACCATGGTTCTCTTGTCTGCAGGAGTGTTTGTTACAGTATCCAATGCAATCCACTCTTTTTTTAAAAAAATTTGTTCTTTAAGACTTATTTTTATTTATGTGCATGTGTGTGTGTCTGTGTGTATGTATATATGCATGTGCATGTGTCTGTGTGTATGTATATATGCATATGTACATACAGCATCTATGGAGGCCAGAAAAGGGTGTTGGATCCCTGAAGCTGCAGATATAGGTGGTTGGGGCTTCCTGATGTGGGTGCTGGGAACCCAATTCCAGGCCTTTGCAGGAGCAGCAAGCACTCCTAACCCCACGCCACCTTACCAGTCCCATGCAGTGTGTTCCTTGTGCTTCTACGGCAACATACTAAATTCACATTTCGCTCATGCTTACTTCACGTCCTAGATGTTCTGTTAAAGCCTCAGCCACTGTTCCCCAAGAGCTTTTTATTTTGATTTTGACCAGCTCCTGGCTTTTCCTTTAGTGACATCTGTGTCATGGCATCTGTTTCTTATGTGTCTCCTCATTCTCTATGTTCACCCCTCCTTTATTTTTAGTACAGTTTTATTTCTCATACATAATAACTTTTTCACTTGGTTGGTGTGCTCCTTGAAACACTCTGAAGAATTGCTCTTTCTTATTTTTATTTAGGGCACATGATGAGACTAACACCCACCTTTCTCATCTTTTCTGAATTCAATATTTTTCCCTTTAATTTATCCAGAACTTACATTTTCTGGCTCCCAAACTTCTTGACCCTGCCCCCAATTTTCTTACTAAATCTTTTCTTACATCATCACCCCTTTGTTGAGGGAGGTAACAGTAGGGCATGTTCCACAGGGAGTCTGAGAGCATTTTGTTGCATAATAAGAGTGATTAATTGGTTGGACTGTAGAAAGCTGTAAGGCAGATATTTTAACCACAATGTTTTTCCTTATTCTTTGAGAGACAGGGTCTTGCTATGAGCCCAGGCTGCCCTCTCCCTCGTGACTCCCTACCTCAGGGGGCTGGCTGAGCAGCAAACAAGCAAACAGGTAGCATGGGAGCAGTCAGCTCTCTCTGCTCCTGACTGTGCATGTGATTTCACTCGCTGTTTAGCTCTTGCTTCCCCTTTTACCCAGCACTGAACTGTAACTGGGAATTGCAAGTCAAATAATTCCTTCCTCCCCTAAGCTGCTCTTTGTCAGGGTATTTCATTACAGAAACAGAAACAAGACCAGAACATGCATGTACTGTGGTATTTTCAGCCAGAATAGAGGAGAGCAGGTTATATGCCATTGCGTGCAATGCAGCCACATGTTCAGGAATATTGGAGGAAGGTTCTGTAATGTTTTGTTGTATATTCAGAGAGGTCAGAGATGAACAGCATGAAGAATTACTGCATTAGGGCAGACGTCACCTTGAACAAACTAAAATGTAAACTATTTCTGGTCTTCCACGTTGGTGCCCGCTTCAGGTAATGTCCTGCCGTCGATCACCCTGCCCAACTTGTAAAGCATTTCCTCCAACATTTAAAGATGGAACCCCAATGAAAACATACTTATACTACTTTCTCAGAGTTCTGCTCTTTGCTAGGGAGATGAATGTGGACAGAGCCCAGATGTACTGGCTTGCCTTTCTCGCATGTGAATGTGTCTGCTGGGAATTTCAATGACCTAAGCTGATGGAAACAAACACAGGAGATGTGGGGCACAGGGTCAAGTTAGAGTGGTGGGGGGATTACAACAGAGCAGCTCTTCGGGTCATGGGACATACATATTCCAAGTCTAGATGCAGTCTACTCGATGAAAGGAAACACACCCATTTAGCAATGTCATCTAAAATTAGTGCCTGCAGCTTCAAGAAAGTCTCCTTAAATGAATAGTTTTAAAACAGGAAATGTAGTCATTGATATATTTGCCTTTCTCAGGATCAGAGTTTCAGTGGTTAAGGGTTAAGAGCTGGGTTAGTTTTTCTTCTCTGAGGCCCCATGGGTGGAGGCCAGATATGGCTGAAAAGAAATCATGATTGAAGGCTTAACCTTAAGAACCAATTCAGGGCACTTCTCATGGACCCAATATTTCTAAAGACCATCTCTAGTAATACAAGGAGGCTTTGGTGGTGAGGAGAGTTTACAAATTTGCTGATTTATAGTCCTTCCTTGCTGTTAGTGAGCTTTGTATTTTCAAGGGACGTAATTCTCAGCAGTAATCTATCAAGGATGCTAATGCACAGTTCTGCTGGGAACCTCAGGCCACCTCTGCACGCTGTGTATTGGCTAAACTCAAGGATATTTGGTTTAGAATATTCATAGAATTTAAATCACTTTATGTTATAGAACTCAAAGAGAAGCCTTTGATTACTGGCTTAAAGACTGATTTTGAGCTGAATATGGTGGCTCACATCTGTGATCCCAGCCCTTGGCAGGTAGAGGCAGGAGGATCAGGAGTTCAAGGACCGTCTTAGCTACACAGCAAGTATGAGGTTAGCCTGTGCTGCATGAGACTTTGTCTAACAAAACAAAACAAGAAAATATATCAATTATGAATGAATTTATAGCAAGAGTGCCTCCCATGTCAGTTTCATTCTCATTTTACATGATTTTTTTCTTATGTAACAGACATGACATTTAAATATTTCCCTAATGTTATTGGCATAATCAACTCTGTCAATGAGCCATATGGTTTATGCAAACACAGAGATAATCCTGGAACACTGACATATGTAAGCTTAATTTGAAAAGCCTGTGAAAATAGTGGGAAGCAGATGGAGAGTTGCCATAGAAATCATTGTCACTCAGAGGAAGAAGCGTGCCCCTGTGGGTCTCCATCATTTCCAAAGGAACAGCTAGACTCACAAGGTTTTACTCCTATACAATTGTCGGTAATAAAAGCAGTTTTTGCAATCTAAATATTGAAAAATTTACCAATGACTATATCATACTTTTATTAGATTGGCTGAGTTGCAAGTATGCACATTTTCATTGGCGAAGGATTTTTAACGATTACAAGAAAATTTGACTGTTCTGTATAATTTTAAATTAGAGTTTTTTTCTTTATGAAAGGATAAGGTATGGCTTACTTGTTTTTGTTTTATTCTTTAAAAAATTTTTGAGACAAGGTCTCACTGTATAGCACCAGCTGCCCTAAAACTCACTCTGTAGACCAGGTTGGCCTTCAATTCACTGAGATCCTCCTGCCTCTGCCTCCCTAGTGTTGGGATTAAGGATGTGTGCCACCACATCTGATAGTTTTTGTTTTCCTGATGTAGATATTTACCTTGATGGAATAGAATATCTGTTCTCAGAATTGCAGTCACTAAAGATGACTGAAACTTGCTTTTATGTATTGATTGTAATAACAATTAAGCATAGAGTCTTAAGTCTGACTACCCCAGTAAAAGCAACTTAGGAATTATTATTATTATTATTTTTTGAGGTAGGGTTTCATGGAGCATAGGCTAGGCCCAAACTCACTGTGTAGTCAAGGCTGACTTCAAGGTTCTGATACCCCTGCCTCTACCTCCAAGTGCTAGGATTATAGGTGTGTACTATCATTTGTCTAGGACAAATCTCTCTCTCTCTCTGTGTGGTGATATTTTATTTGTGCTGAAATGTGATTTTATTTGTATGTTAATAAAGTTGCCTGGGGATTAGAGCTAAGAGCAAGCCATTTAGCAGAAGTCAGGCGGTGGTAGCACACGCCCTTAATCTGATTACATGGCAGGCAGAGTCTCTATGTGTTCAAGGACACAGTCAGCATGGTGACACACACCTTTAATCTCAGTACCAACCATAGAGACCTGGAGGTCTGTACAGACAGGCAGTGGTGAGGAAGTCATATGGTTGCGTTTACAGCCAATGAGAAGACAGAACAGGAAGGCACTAAAAAGACAGGACACAGGAAGAAGGTTTCTCTCTCAGGGGAAGGATGGCAGTGAGTGGTAAGATAAGGTGGTCTTAGCTCTTGTCTACTGCTCGATCTCTGGACTTCTAACTATTTGGCTCTGTGTTTCTTATTTAATAAGACTGTTTAGAATTACATCTACATTTGTGTGTGTGTGTGTGTGTGTGTGTGTGTGTGTGTGTGTGTGTGTGTGGTGCATGCTTGTGAACTCCCACGCGCTGTCATCTGAAGGCCAGAGGAAGACCCTGGGTGTCTCCCACTATTGCTCTCTACTTTATTGTACTGAGGGAGCATCTCTCGTGGAACCAGAAGCTCACCATTTTGGCTAAGCAAACTGTCCATTGAGCTCCTGAGACTTGTCTGCCTGCTACACCCAGTGCTGGGGTTGTAGGAGTGTGGCTATGCCCAGTGTTTTTTACATGGGTGCTAGGGAGGATTTGAACTCAGGTCTTCATGTTTGCTGTACAAGTATGCTTACCCACTGAGTATCTCCCCAACTCTCAAGGCCAGATTCTCTATTAGAAATTGTAATTACCTGATAATGCTCTATACTGTAGCTGATTATAAAGTTTAAAAACAGTAGGCTGGGGAGATGATGCAGCGCATAAAGTGCTTGCTGGAAAAATATGAGGACCTGAGTTCAGATTCCCAGTATGCATGTAAAAACACAGGGTGGTGATGGGTGCCTGTAAAGCCAGCATTGGGGCTTGTGGGCCAGCTGACCTAGCCACATTAATGACCTGTGGTTCAGTGAGAGCTCCTGTCTTAAAAATTAAGGTGGAGCATGATAGAGGAAGTCAACATTGACCTCTGGTTTCTATATACATCCTCACACACGTGCACATACAGGAACACACACACACACACACACACACACACACACACACACACACACACTCCCTGAAGCAAAAAACAGCAAAAGAAGAGAATATTCCCAATTGTTTGTGTTTGTATTGCTCATTTTGCTCCAGGGATTATTTCCAGCCTGTGGAAAAGTCATCAACTAACTTATTTCTCCCCCAGTGGGGGCAGTCCTAGTTGCTATGGTTCTGATGGGCTAGGCTAATCAAAGTTGGGGAGAAGAGTTACAGTTGAGACTAGGGAGGTTTTGGAACATCTCTGTATCATTTAATAAAATGTGAAATCGAATTCATGTTGTTTTTGACCTTGAAAGTGAACTATCAGGAATAAGAGGGTAAATATCAGTGCCAGTTTGTTACCCCAGAATTCACCCTTAGCAAAGCTCTAAAATTATACAGTGAAGTTCAAAGTGAATTTTTTTTTCAAAGTGAATTTAAAATGGAGAATGTTAGGATCAAAGGGACAGCATGGCGAATGTTTGAAAGAAGGATTTGTGCGCTGTCTGTCCTTGTTTTAGGCTTGGATGGCAAGCTGCCTTCTTGTAATTGTGTTATAGCTCCCATTGCAATTAAGAAATGGAAAATGAATTTCTGAGATCCAATCAAATTTTGTCTCATTGGTGTCCAGAAGTCAGAACCATGTATGGGAAGAGAGCAGAACACAGACTTGGGAGGATGGCACACCAGGGAACCCAGGAATCATGGGAACGGTAGTCACCAGAGTGCCCAGCTTCAGACTAAGGCAGCCTGCACAGAAGTGCACAGCTGAGGATATGTACTGGTGAAGGGCTAATGGCTTAGTTGTGCAAGTTGGCAGGTCCCAGCTGTAGTGGGGGAGGAAAAGTCATACTTTGTTTTGTGAAACAGTTGGGAAATTAGAAAAAAAAAGTGCTGAAGTGCTAACATGTGCAGACCGCAGTGCCTCGCTTAACCAGTTTCCACAAACTGCAGCCACTTGTATCAGAACACGAGACAGACTTTTATTAGACACCCAGGCCACCTTTCTGTCATCGCAGTCTGAAGTGTAACTAGTATCTTAACTTGAAAACAAAGAATGATTTTGCCTGTTTCTGCAGTTTCTGTAAATGCCACCATGGAAGCAGTCCTCTCTGTTACTTGAGCGTTATTGTTTTGTTGTTACACAGACCTGGGGACTGAATCCAGGGCTTCGTGCAAGCTAGACAAGCACTCTACAACCAAGTACCCCAGTACTGTTAGCTGACCACCAGATTCATGAGATATTCCTGTTGCGTGAAACAATTCTTTTTTTCTTCCTCCTCGTTGTTGTCTGCAGTGGAGTATTGCATGAGAAGTCCCTGCTCTTCTCTCGGTTAATACCAACGACACTGCCTCAAACATTCTCATAATACCCTCAAAGGAACACAGCAGCATACTGCATGTGCTTGGGCGCAGAATTGCTGGTGTGTGTGATAATAATCACCTTTAGTGGAAACCACTGAATACCTTTTCTGAAGTACTTTTGGATGAATCTTAGTACCATATGCATTCAAACCCACACACGTGTATGAAATCTATCAATGGAAGGCAGAACATAGTAAAAATAGCAACTAGAAGGTAGACATGATGATGCCCACCTGTGATCCCAGAACTTGGGAGATAGGACCAGCAGGATCAGGAGTTCATGGTCAGCTTGGCTACACAGTGAACTCATGGCTAGCCTGGGATACATGAGACTCTGTCTCAAGGAAAAAACCCACAATCATTCATAAGCAATTAAAAGGCCATAAAATTATAAGGCAAATGCTCTTTCTGTTTTATAGCTGACTTTTGGGCTATTTCAAAAAAGAGAAGGGAGAGAGAGAGTGAGAGTGAAAGAGAGAGAGAGAGAGAGAGAGAGAGAGAGAGAGAGAGAGAGAGAGAGATAAATGCTCTGTTTGAGTCTGTGTGCTTGTTGGGGTGCCTCCTCAGCCCCACTTCCCTCCTCTGTAAAACAGGAATAAAAACTAACCCACTCAATAGAGCTGCTGGGAGAATCATAACATTTGCCACAGTGTATGTAATCTGAGAAGGTGTTTTCATTATCACAAACATGTTTTGTGATGTGTCTGAATGAAATTTAATGAAATGCTATGGGCTAGAAACATGTCTCAGCATTTAAGAGTACTTCTTGCTCTTCCAGAGGACCTGGGTTCAGTTCCCAGCACCCACATCAGGTAGCTCACAACTGCCTGTGACTACAGTTTTAGGGAATCTAATGCTCTCTTCTGGCTTCCATGGGCACCTGAACACACACAGTGAGCATAAACTCACACAAGCACACACATATATACACATAAAATAAGAGATAATGTTTGCCTTGAGTTGTATATGTGTTGCTTATGAAGGACCCCCCAGTATGTGGGTCACATCTAGCTATCTGTGTCATTTTATGATTCCTTGGGATGGAGATGATGTCATACCTATTTTAATAGTCAAGGTAGTAGGACTGTGAGACAGTGAAAAATCCTGTGTCAGAAGTGGAAAGCAGCCGAGGCAGAAATCAGGCAAGGATCTGACTACAAGGGCATGTCAACTTTATACTATCCACTCTGGTCACTGGATGCAATCTTAGGCAGATGATGTCCCCAGCTGATTTGGGGACAGGGTAAGATGGGATCTTATCTGTTTTGTGTGACTGATCTGTTAATTCAGGCAAGTGAGAGAAAAGGGTAACATTTACTGGCTCCTAGGGGATTGGCCCAAGGGTTGCTTATTATAACTCTCTAAGGAGGGGCTGTGGGTGTGAGTGTTATGGAATCACGAAGTGTTTCTGGTCTTTCCAAAGAAGACATTGCTAAGGGAGAAATACACACACTGATTACAATCATCTAAACACATAAATGGCTAGTTGTTTTTGGACAATTTATTTTGATTAATCAAAACTGTAGACAGATAGAGGCTCCAAGAAATGCCATTTAAGGGACTAGAAATAATTCCACATGGAAATGCACACTTCATTTTGATGGTGAATCATTTTGCAAACATCTAATGCTTGCGATGGGCGGAATCAGTTGGGAGTAATGCGCTCTGTTTGGCAAGTCAAAAACTGAGGGCTCTCTATGAGAAATTCTGGAGTTGAATTCATCCCATTTTTTCCTCTTCTGAAGGTGGGTGAGGTGTGCTTGGTAATCTGAGCCCACGACTCTCTCTAGGATTGAGGCGCTTACTCTTCTGTTGCCTTTTCGTGAAGAAAATCCCTTTGATGAGAACCAGTCCTTAATCCAACTGCAAGCTGAGGCATGGAATGAAGACACAAGTCCCTTTTCCTACCTTCAAACAACCCTTTAAAAATTATTTTGTGTGAGCACGTGTGTCCATGTTACAGCATGCACGCAGAGGTCAGAGGACAACTTGTAGGAGTTGGTTCTCTCTCAACAGGCTTGGCAACAAGTGCCTTTACCCATTGAGTCACCTTAGAGGCACCATGCAATTCTTTCGAGTGACTCTGGCCACAGAGAGACCTGAGTTACCCGAGGTTGTTCTTGAGATGGTGTCTCACTGTTTCTCACAGTGTGCTCTTCCCTGCTTCCTGGCTTCATGCCACAGTTTTAACACTCTTCAGGATGCACTAGTCCTGTGAATCCAGCAGGGAGTCTGGGAGGGACATTAGCAGGGGTTTACAGTGGACACCACAATGATCTGAGCCACGGAATGAATACTCACAGAGATTTCACAGACCTGGGAGCCATTTTAAATGCCATTAAAAGCTGGTATTCAATATAAAGCAGATGTTATTTATCCCTACCTTCTTGCTATTTACTATATATTGAAAATAATAATGCCAGGGGATGGTGCAGGCCTGTAATCTCAACTGAGGCAGGAGGATCACAAGTTCAAGGCCAGCCTGTACAATTTAATGTGACCCTATCTCAAAATATAAAGTAAAAGGAGGGCTAGTGCTGTGGGATGTTCTGTATGGCAAATGTGTTGCTCTGATTGGTCAATAAATAAAACACTGATTGGCTAGTGGCTAGGCAGGAAGTATAGGTGGGACTAACAGAGAGGAGAAAAGAGCAGGAAGGTGGAAGGAGACACAGCCAGCCACTGCTAGGACAAGCAGCATGTAAAGATGCCGGTAAGCCACGAGCCACATGGCAAGGTATAGATTTATAGAAATGGATTAATTTAAGATATAAGGACAGTTAGCAAGAAGCCTGCCATGGCCATACAGTTTGTAAGCAATATAAGTCTTTGTGTTTACTTGGTTGGGTCTGAGCGGCTGTGGGACTGGCAGGTGAGAGAGATTTATCCTGACTGTGGACCAGGCAGGAAAACTCTAGCTACAGGCTAGGGATACAGCCATCCTCTTCCACAACATACCTTCTCCACAACCCGTTCTTGTTCCTTAATACTCAGTCTTTCTACTGTTAAGCTACTGTTTTTAATTCAAATTTTTGAAATATTTTTTATTTTACATGTATGGGTGTTTTGCCTGAATATTTGTCTGTGTGCCGTGTGCATGCCTGGTGTCCATGAAGGTCAGAAGAAGGTGTTGGATCCCCTGGAACTGGAGTTACAGATAGTTTTGAGCTTCCATGTGGTTGCTGGGTACTGAACCCTGGTCCTCTGGGAGAACAGTCAGTGCTCTTAACCACTGAACCATCTCTCCAGCCCCCTAAGTCATTGTTTTTAAAGTTTCTATGCATGACAGAAAATACGTGATACTCACCTTTCTTTAGTTTTTAAATTCAGGATGCTGTCAGGATCTCCTGTAGAGGTTCTCATTTTGCTTATTTGCTTTCCTACATTTTACACTACACTTTCTGAACTCACTCTATAGCTCATGATGGTCTTGAACTCACAGTAATCCTCCTGCCTCAGCCTCCCAAGGAGTAGATTACAGACATAAGCCACTGTGCCTGATGTCTCTGGACTTTCTTGAATCATGATCTCTAAGGGTATGACCCAATAGTAAAACAGAATTGGCAGTTCTGATGAAGCCTGTCTATAACTCAGTATAGCAAATACTTACTAAGAAAAAATGAATTTATAGATAAACCCAAATGACTATCCTAATTTCTACTGTGTGTATTTTTGACATGTTCCTACAGAATGCAAGGGTGTATAGAAAGTGCTGTGTAAGGGCAATGTGTAAAGGAAATCACCCCCTTCATAGGGTTAATGGTTGCCGCTTGCAGGGGCAGATATTTTTAGCAACTCATGGGACATAGAGGCAAACATTATGAGATTCCATGACCAATACAAAATTATCTTCAAGGGCTGCCCCATAAAGCACAGACTGCTCCAGGAAGTTCTTATGAAATCTCCATCATTTGAGGCTGTACAATAGAGTGTGGATTGCCTCTTGTTCTTGAGTGGGGGTTTCTGCACAGAGAAAGAGGTTTAGAGGAGTCTACCGTGCGAAAAAACAGCTGGAGAGTTTCTTTCTTCAGAGGAGTGGGAAGGCCACGTCAGGGGATTGCTTAGGTATTGCCTGAGACTGCAGCTATGGTTTGTGGTGGACCAGCCTTGGATTAGGGTAGAGCCTTCTTGGATATATTGTCAAAAATGAGCTGGGCGGTGGTGGTGCACACCTTTAATCCCAGCACTCAGGAGGCAGAGGAAGGTGGATCTCTGTGATTTGGAGGCCAGCCTGGTCTACAGAGTGAGTTCCAGGACAGCCAGAGCTGTTACACAGAGACATACTGTCTTGAAAAAAAAAATGATTGCTGGGATATTCTGTAAGTTGAGAGGGTGACATGGTGGGGCACTATAGGGGGCTGGAGTGAGATAGTGGTAGATAGATATGATCAGAATGCATTATATAAATGTATGAAAATTTCAAAAGATAAATGAAAACTATTATTAAACCACTTTGGTTCATCTCAAATAAAAGGAGGGAATATAGGAGACTCAATATGTATGTGTGTGTGTGTGTGAGAGACAGAGACAGAGACAGAGACAGAGACAGAACAAGTACCTATGAGCAGTCTTTTTGTTAGCCTGTGTCCTGGGTAGTTCTCAAAGGACCCCATGAGACTGTAATTGTGAAAGCACAACTATCTTTCTTAATGAAATTCAGTCTTTTCAATTTTTTGTTCCAGAGATGAGCTTAGAACAAAAATAGGCTTCAATTGTCTTAGAGAATAACAGTACAGGCCCCACTGGGCAAAGTTTCATATACTTAATTGAATCTTTTTATGAATGGCATCCCTTAATGAAATTTTCAAAAAAAGATATACAGTTTTCATTTCATAGAAACAAAAAGGTAAATTGCTTCATAGGCATCTTAAGTGAGAATTTATATATTGACAACTGTGTCATTTACTGAATTGAGTGTTATGAGATTCTTCCCCCAAAGCAGATAAGCATTATGCCTCCCTGAGTTACCTTTAAAAATTCCAATCTTTATGTGATGTGAATGCACACAAGAATTAAAAAAAATATGTTTGGGGAAGAATCGTTTTGGGAAAGATATATTATCTTTTAATGATGTATTATCAATTAAAAATAAAAAGGTTTATTTTTAATTATATGTACATGTGTGTATCTGTGTGTTTGTATATGTGTAAGTGCAGGAAGCCTCAGAGTCCGGAAGAGAGCATCAGAGCCCCCAGAACTGGAGTCACAGGTGGTTGTGACTGTTGTGCCTGCTGGGAATCAAATTTTGGTCCTCTTGAAGGTCAGCCATTCCCTTTAATCACCGAATCACCCCCATTGATTTCTCAACATTTATCGAATGCCACCTAAGCCAGGCACTGTCCTGTGTACTTGTGATGTATCCACGACTGACAAAGAGACAAAATTCTTTTTCTTATGAATTTCTTAGGGTTGATAAAGAAGGAATACAACGCATCAGCCACTCTGTGTGGAAGAAGGTGGAAGTACTGCCTTTTGATTCTCTCTCCAAAACTCTGTTCGGGTTGTCTTCTTTTCTCTGTCAGTTCCTTGCCTTTTGTGGTCTTGCTGTGTTGCTGTGACTGTCAACTCTGTATCCATGTTGATGGTTTATGTGTTCCAACTGCTTACTTGACCGTATCACCCGGATGTCTGTGAACATCTCCACATATTCTACAGTGAACTGGCGACTCCTCGAGTCTAGAATTATGTAGGAGCCAAACCTCTTGGCATGTCTGTGAGGGGAGCTTCTAGATTGCATTAAATGAAGTGGGAAGATCTTCCCTAACTGTTAGCATCACCAATCCGTGAGCTGAGGTCCCAGACTGACTAGAAAGGAGAAGGGAGCTGAGTACCAGCGTTTCTCTCTCTCTGCTTCTTCACCGTGAGTGCAGTTTGTCCAGCTGCCCATGCTGATGTTGCTCTGCCTTCCTGGATGGTTGTGTTGATTATGCTCTCCAGCTATGAGCAAGATGAAACCTTTCTTCCTCAAGTGGATTTGTTGGGTGTTTTGTCACAGCAGGAGAAAAGTGACTAATTCATTGTGCTGTAATTACTCATAGATTTCTGATGAACACTCTGGGCACTGTTTTTATTTCTATTTTTAATTTTTTTTATGGAAGTCCCTTTATATACTGGTGAGCCTTTTACTGTTTGAAGCCATTTCATAAGTTTTTTCTTCCAATAAAATTTCTTCTGTCTATACAATGAAACTTCATAGCTGCACATGTATGACATGGTTTATTTATCTATTTAAAGTATTTTTTTTTGGGGGGGAATAGGTCTCTAATCAGTCTAGGCTGGCTTCAAACTAGCTATGTGGTTCAGGATGGCTTTGAACTCCTGATTCTCCTGCCTCCACTTTAGTGCTGGGATTACAGGTATGTACCACCATGCCTGGTTTTATAAAGTTCTGGGTATCAAACCCAGGGTATCATGCATGCTAGTCTAAAACTCTGCCAACTAAGCTACATCTCTAGCCCTATGATATGGTTTAAAAAACTCTGTAAAAAGCAAAGAAGAGTCAGAATTAAAGATTAATAATTAATAATGCAGAACAAATGATGGTGAAAGAAATATATCATGGAGTGACTGAAGAGGGAAAAGGATGAGGAGAGGCACTGGGCCTGACCAGTAGGAAGTCATCAGTAACTTTTTCAGAGAGGGGTGTTAGTAGAGAACTGTGGATAGAATCCAGATTGTAACTAATTAAGGCAAACAAAACCGACCCTATCAATGATCAATCAATAGTACATCTGTACTACTGGTTAGTAACATATTCTGGGAGAGGGGAAATCATTGTCTTTAGTTGTTACCCTCTGCTGAGCCCACCAGGCTCCCAGGAGAGAGCACTAATCTCAGGGTCATACAGATGGCTGTGGTTAATCTCAGTGTCACAGAACAACATGAACGGACATATATATACAAAAGAGAATTGTGGAAAGGGTGGGCAGGTATGGTAGGGAGTTGGGGGGCCAAGAGTGGTCAATAATGCAAAATTATAAAACTTAAAAAAAAGCTTGGGCCCCAGATGAAGTAAATACAGTGGTTGTTCTGGGCCGCTGTTGAGCAGTGAAGAGTTGGGGACAAACATGCTTGTCAAGAACATAGCAATCAGATCTCAAGGGTCAAGGTTCTGTTTTTCGTTCCTTTCCTTTTTAAAAACTGGGATGATATTTATAGACTAAAAGGAAAGACTCTGAATATAGAGAGGTTAAGGTTTTGGTAGAGTAATATTTTAGGTTTTAATAAAGTAAAAGAAAGGAAACCTTCAGACAGAGAGATTAAGGTTGATAAAATACTGTTCAGGAGAAGTCGGGAAGCCACAGAGTGAGAGCCAAGGGCTGAGGATTAACCCTGCTCTGGCAAGGCACTTTTGTTTTCTGAGAAAGGAGGAAAGGAGGAGCCTAAAGGAAACAATGTTTAGCCTTGATTTCTTCGAAGTGAAGTCATCTATTGAGACTAAAGATAGCACCAGCATGCTCTGGGAGACACAACACATAGGAAACATTCTCCAGGATTCTTTGAGACTGTTTGATAATAAGCTAATTAGGAATGATTAGAAGATGATTTAGCAAAAATCAAGAGATAACTAAAATCGTATCAATTTATGGAAAAGACACTTAAAGTACAAGGTCTCCTGAAATCCGTCTGTATTTTGGTCCAGTTAGTAGCACTGCTGGTCTGGTCTTCCAGATACCAAACTCTGAGGTAGAACTAGGGAAGCCTGAAGGTTCTCACCGGAGCGGGCTCAGGATGAACACCCTGGAGGGAAGACAGTGATACATGGAAGAGCAGAAAAACCATGCCAGCTGTTAAACAGTCTTGTCAAATGCCAGGGGGAAGCTTGTCTGAGTGGTCCTGCATTGAGGTGAGGAGTCAGGCTGTTAAAATGCTGTCTTCATCTGTCATTAATGCAGGTGGCTTCTGGTGAGATGAAGAGAGAAGGTGACATTGAGTGAGGAGGCTTTCTTTAGCCAAAGTCGATTTCTAGGAAGGTCTCCTGGTGGATTGTTAGCTGGGGACCCTTGGGCAGCGGGAGGCAAGTCTGCAGTCTTGAAGGGATGGGGTTCCATGCTTAGTGCCTCTCCACTCCCTGTGCTACTCAAATATGCTTTAAGCTGAGACCTAGAGAAGAGCTTCCAGGGCTGTGCTGAGCTGCCTGCTAGTAAGGAGGTGTGTGAGAGGTAAGCTAGTTGGGTGAACTGGGTCCATGCTGTAATCTCTGCTTGAGTGGTGGCTAATCACCAACTTCTGTTCTCTGTTATCCGTGATGTTCTCTTATCCTCAGCTTCTACTTTGGCCTAAATGGCTTAACTTTGGTGTGAATACCCAGCCCTTTCCACGTCTCTCTCAGTCTATGGCTGCTG
Organism: Peromyscus aztecus; assembly: GCA_902168405.1. Classification (NCBI taxonomy): domain Eukaryota; kingdom Metazoa; phylum Chordata; class Mammalia; order Rodentia; family Cricetidae; genus Peromyscus; species Peromyscus aztecus. The sequence goes on from CABHPQ010162726.1 coordinate 33,695, forward strand.
TAGTCATCAATTTACTTTCTAATTTGGGTAAAGAAGGTTTAGAAACACCTGGGTGGGTCACTTGGATATGTAATATAGTGATTCTTGCCTGTTCTTCTTCATCCTGATGGTCAATGCTAACTGTTCTACTCAGGATCATGCATATTCTGTCTGTCTGTCTGTCTCTCCCTGTCTGTATCCCCCTCTCCCACTCTCTCCCCAGTTTCAAAGATTTGTTTATGTATTTTATTGAGAGCATCCACAGCGTGAGTGTGGAGGTCAGAGGAGAACTTGCAGGTATTGGCTCTCTGCTTCTGCCATGCGGGCTCCAGGGATTAAACTCAGTTTGTTGGCTTGGCAGCATGAACCTTTACTCACTGAGCCTTCTTGCAACACCTTTTCTGCACAATATTCCTTTGGTACAAGGATTCCAAGTGTCTATGTGTCAGCCGATAAAGTGAAGTGCTGCAAGCTGCAATGATATGAAATAGAGATTCAGCTGTATATGATAATGCTATGCCTAGAAGGGTCAAGGAATTCTTCTAGAGGAAAGTCAAATATTAAGGAATATTTGATGATATTTGGCTTTTAATATATCAGCTGTCTGCTGCTATGAATTTCTTGTGTGCTCATATACTACTAGGCCTTAACAGCAAACAGTGTAAGTTTCTCAGACCTACTGCTGATCTGAACTAGGCAATACCCCTACAGAGCCTAGCAGACAGGCAGACTGGAGATGCATAGTTTTGTTTCTTGTGCAAATGAAGCTCATACCTTCCTTACCCAGACAGGCCAAATGGCATTCCAGAGCAATTGACTCAGAACAAAGGGTTTTTTTGCATAACCAGGTGCAGTGAAGACTGGAGCAGAATTCCTGGTCCAGGCAGAGTCTCATGGCTGGAGAAGAAAGAACAGAGCATTTTTTTTTTTTTTTTTTTTTTTTTGTAGAGAGTAGGGATTGGATTAGGTTAGGAGAGGAGGAAAGGAAGGAATGAGCATGGACAGAGAAATGGAGGATGAAGATGAGATTGATAGCAGAAGAGCTTAGTTAGGGCTATGAGAGGACAGGAAAAGAGGAGACAGAGAGGAGCTAAGCATGTGGGCAGAATAGAAGCTGTGTAGAGAGAGAACTGACTTAGAAAAATAAAGTACATGGACTAAGAGTTTCGTGTACTTAGATTCATTTAATATTGTCAAAGAGTAGATTATCAGCTGGTAGTAGATTCTTCCAGTACCCTGGGAGCAGGCTTTTGAGGGGCTGGACCCCCCCAAAGTCTGTGATATTGAAAGTTCTGGGTCTTTTGGGAGCCAGGAACCTGAAACTTATAGACACCAGTTTGCAAATCTGGGAACTGCCACTTCCGTGAGTGGGTCACTAGAGTGTAAATGGGGTGACGTCTACATTAATCTCTTCATTCTAAGACCCATACTTCTCTTTTCTGCCTCTTTGGATGAGAACATGATACATGAGCTGCTGACTTGGAGCACTGTTCTTACACATGGTGGTTCATGTTCTCCACTCTCATCTCTGGAGAGCTCAGCATGTCTTTGGTTGCAATGGTGGATTCCACTGCTGAATGTGCTCTGCTGTAAAGGGGGTCTCTTGGCCAGCTATGAGGTATGTGGAATTCTCTCCTGAGGGTCAGATAGAGTGAAAATCTTCCTACTGTATTACTACTGGCAGATGCCCTGTGGGCAGAGAAGTCAAACCTGTATGTGCTTCTTTCAGCTGAGATTACTACCAATTGCTTGGTTGGTTCTTTTGTGGGAAGGACTTGCACTGGTTGGAGGACCTGGGAATCAAACTCAAGTCATTAGGCTTGGCAGCAAGTGCCTTTACCAGCCGAGGTGTCTTGCTGGGTCACAGCAGCAGATCTTTAAGATGCACCGATTTCATGGTCTCCCAGGAATTTGCTTTTTCTTGGACAAAGGGTGAGCAAAGCAGTTTCAGAGATTCCCCTTTTCCTTTCTCAGGTACTTGAGCTCATCCTTTAGGCTAAGGAACTGGTTGGGCTTTTCCCAACTACCACGTGTACTTAGGCATACATTTGAAGACTGGGAAATGATCAGTGCACACAGCTGGCCCTTAAGAGCAGCAATGAATGAAGACAGCATTATTACCCAGCTCCAAGTGTCATCCTCTAACACAGGCAATGGCAGTGCTGATTCCACAGGTCCCAAGGTCACCTCCCACCCCATTCTACCTTCCTCAGAATGTTTTAACACATGATTACCCAAGCAAATGGCTAAATCTCATGTGGGGATGGACTAAGGAAATCATTACCTTCCATGTTTGTTTTGAGGTCCTTCTTCCTAGAAACTTCTACTTCAGTGAGTGAGTTTTGAGTCTCAAAATGGGATGAGGGGTTGTGCCTCTTGGCAGGGCACCCTTAGTCTCCTGATCCTTTGTCTTATTGGTTGTACAGGATCTTGCTGGACTTCAGTATATTTTACTGCAAAGGATGTGTGCTTTATTAATCACGCCCTCAGCTCTCTGTCTCTCTAACTTGCGACTGATTGTGAGGACCACCTCACTGACCTGTGATGGAGAAGCAGGAGAATCTGGTTTATGTAATTTGGGATTGTATCATTTCATTGCTATCGGTGACCTTAGTTTTGTAACATTGTCCTTGGTTATCAGTTGGGACTCTGGATGCATGTCACCAGTGAGCTCCTTGTTGATGCTGACCCACTTTTATGAGCACAGATATCCTTTGGGTAAATGGAGAGATGCATGTGTCTTTTCGAAGTTATGTGACTTGCCGTTTACCTAATCTATCATCTTTTTTTTTTAAAGGTTTATTTATTATGTATACAATGTTCTGCCTGAATGTATGCCTACACTCCAGAAGAGGACACCAGATCTCATTATAGGTGGTTAAGAGCCACCATGTGGTTGCTGGGAATTGAACTCAGGACCTCTGGAAGAACAGCCAGTGTTCTTAACCTCTGAGCCATCTCTCCAACCCATCTATCGTCTTCTTAAAGCCTTATTATTCCTTCTACTGTTGGCTATGAGAGTTCCGACAAATCTACTTGGGCCATTTCTTCCTTCCTTCCTTCCTTCCTTCCTTCCTTCCTTCCTTCCTTCCTTCCTTCCTTCCTTCCTCCCTCCCTCC
>CABHPQ010162727.1:12054-24188 GCA_902168405.1 Peromyscus aztecus
ACCACTCCAGGGCCCTACCCTACCCTTGTTATTTGAGGGAGCTGCGGGTTGGAAGGTGGGCCCTAGAGAGCCAGAACACTGCATTTCTTTTTGTCTTTTTCTCCCTTTCCATTTCCTTCCTTCCTCCCTCCCCCCCCCCCCCCATCAAATCTGGGGCCTTGTGCACATGGTAGGCAAACACTGTTCCAGGGGAATGTATCTCCAGTACTTACATGTTCCATATAGATTGTCACTCACTACATAGCCCAGTCTGACCTAGAACCTGTGGTTCTCTGGCTCTGGTTCTCCAATTGTTGGGGTTATATATATGTACCATGACGTCCTGGCTAAGGTCCTGCATTTATAATTAGCCCCCAAGTGGGGACTCACTGCAGCCTCCAGACACCTGTCCGAGTTAGCTTTCCATTGCTGTGATAAGGACCATTGCAGTCAGAAGTTTTCCTGTGTCCTGCCCATCCCGCAGCCTCTCAGACCCAAGTAAACACACACAGGCTAATATTACTTACAAACTGTATGGCCTATGGCAGACCTCTTGCTAGCTAGCTCTTGTATCTTAAATTAACCCATTTCTATTAATCTATGTTTTGCCATGCATTCCGTGGCTTTACCGGTCTGCTGGCATGTTGTTCCTTGGGCAGCAGGCTGGCAGAGTCTCTTCTGCCTCTGCCTTTCTTCTTCCTGTCTCTCTGCTTGGATTTCCTGCCGGCCTCTAAGCTGCCTTGCCATAGGCCAAAGCAGCTTTATTTATTAGCCAGTGGGAGCAACACATATTCACAGCCTACAGAAAGACATCCCACAGCAGACCATGACCAAAAGCAACTTGGGGGGAAAAAGTTGATTTCAGTCACATAATCTAATTACAGTTCATCACTGAGGGAAGGAGGAGCAGGAACTCCAGGCAGGAACTAAAGAAGAGGCCAAGGAGAAGTGATGCTTGCTGGCTTGCTTTCCTTGGCTCAGCCTGCTTTCTTACAGAACCCAGGACCACCTTCCCAGGGATAGTTCTGTTCACAGTGGTCTGGGCTCTCTCACAATGATCAGGAAAATGTCCCAGGGTTGGAGAGATGGCTCAGTGCTTAGGAATACTGGATCCTCTTCTAGAGGACTTGGGTTTGATACCCAGCACTATCACTCTAGTCCTAGGGGATCTGATGCCTTCTTCTGGTCTCCATGGGCACCAAAGATACAAGTCATGCACAGACATACATGTAGGCAAAGCACCCATACACATAAAATAAAAACAAATAAATAAATCTCTAACAACTATATATAAAAAAGAAAATGTCCCACAGACGTGCCTACAGGCCAAACTGAGGGAGGCATTTTTCAATTGAGGTTTCCACTTTTCAGATGACTTTAGCTTGTGTCAAGTTGACAAAAAACTAAACTAGCACAACAGCTCTGAGCACCAAAGCCTAGGTTTTCTTCCTGGGTTTGCCATTATGACTGATAATTTACCTCTCATTCCTCTCTAAAGTGGATTTGAGGTGACTCAGAGAAGGACAGTGTTTGATGGAAGGTTCCCAAGGAGACGAGACAGATGATCACACCTGCTTACATAATCCGAGTCTTGAGTCTTCATCAGCACTACAAGCAGAGCCAATATTTATCAATTAGCTTTCTAGTGGTCCAAGAACCAGATGAATATCCTGAGGCTCTTATGTCACAAGGCTGGAGTTGTTCATCATAACTGTAATGGCTGGTATTTGTAGACACTCAGTAGACCTGCTTCAAGTATTGAATGCACCTCGAGAAGCAGAGTGATGGGGTAGCTTTTCCAAAGCCATCACCCAGTGCGCTCGAGGAAGAGCTAGGATTTGGTGCTGGGATGTTTAGCTTCAGTCCTGGGACCTCAGCCACTGCGTCCTTCTCCTAAGGAGAACAGGTGTAGGTGACAAAGAGAATACAGATGTGAGGGAGACAAGGGGAAGCAGAGGGTAGCAGGCAGGAAGAAATGAACCCAGGAATTAGAGGCAGGTAGCAGAAGCAGGGGTGGGGGGGGGGTTCTTGGTAGTCTGGCTGCCTGGTCCTTGATCTGCTCACCCACTCTGGTCTTGGTCAGGTACTCTGTGGAGGGCTTCATTGACAAGAATAGAGACTCCCTTTTCCAGGACTTCAAACGACTGCTGTACAATAGGTGAGTGTGGCTTGCTGCGCCAGCACTGGGGGGTCTTCAGGGACTCTGAGGTCTAATCCCTGCTTAACTCACAGACAGCCCACGGTTCAGATATATAACTATATAGTTATCGGAGCCATACTGGTTTACGTGGATACCTGCCAGGGTATCCAGTAAATGCAGTTTGTGTTTACAGTGCGGATCCCACCTTGCGGGCCATGTGGCCAGATGGGCAACAGGACATCACAGAAGTGACCAAGCGCCCCCTGACAGCCGGCACACTCTTTAAGAACTCCATGGTTTCCCTAGTGGAGAACTTGGCTTCCAAGGTATTACCTTTCAGATCCTTCTCTGTGCCCTGGGTACACATCATGGAGGGGCAGGCAATTCCTATTCTGTCTGCTTGAACCCTGTCTGCCCCACTAGGGACCTGAGCTATAGCGGAGGTTAGATGTGGGACTCAGAGGTCAGACTTGAACAACCACTGAACACAGGGCAGACTTTGGAACCAGTAAACCTCTAGCCCACTGCCTCCGGGGTAGGAGGGTCTGAGAGCCACACAGACAGGAAATTGGCACTAGCTTTCTTGGGGAGCTTCAGGTCAAAGGTCAGAGGGGCGACTTGGAGGAGGGTATGGAAGAGTGTGTTAACAGAACATCCAGAAATGGTAGCCTCTCTGGGAAGAAGGGAGGAAGGAGAGGTACAGGAGCTCCTTCCTCCTTCCTGGACTGAAACCTAGCTCTGGGCTCTGGTTAGGCTCCAGGCCTGGGTGAGGCTCTGGGTCCCTTGTTCTACTGTGATTTTACTTGTCCCAGCTCTGCTAATCCAGGCTCTTGCGGGCCAGAGAAGCCCTGGCTTCTTGGGGGCAGGACACACAGAAGTGACTGGCTTAGGCCCCTAAGTGTCCTCTGTCCCCACAGGAGCCCTTCTACGTCCGCTGCATCAAACCCAACGAAGACAAGGTGGCTGGGCGGCTCGACGAGGCCCACTGTCGCCACCAGGTCGCATACCTGGGGCTACTGGAGAATGTGAGGGTCCGCAGGGCTGGCTTTGCTTCCCGCCAGCCCTACCCTCGATTCCTGCTCAGGTACAAGCTCCCACCCCCACCACAATGTGGGCCGTGGACTCTGTGTGGAATCTGGTGGGTAGAAGCAGAGGGACCCTAAATAGTGTCTTAAATGATAATGCAAGTTGGAGCCAGTGTACCTCTGGCCCCAAGACACCAAAATGTCTGTGAGAAAATCTGGGGGAGACATACGTGTGTGTGTGTATGTGAACATCTGTCTACGTGCAAAGCAATATGTGGGGAAGAAACTGGTGGTGGGGGGGCATGCCCAGTGTCATAGTCCCAGAAGCATACTGTCAAGATTTCAACCCTGGGGATTCCTAGTACCCCTACATTCTTCCCAGGGCTGGTCAGAGACGGGGACCCATGTGTACTGCCTGATGTCAGTACCCATCTTCCTATTCAGGTACAAGATGACCTGTGAGTACACGTGGCCCAACCACCTGCTGGGCTCTGACAGGGAGGCTGTGAGCGCCCTTCTGGAGCAGCATGGGCTGCAAGGCGATGTGGCCTTTGGCCACAGCAAGCTGTTCATCCGATCCCCAAGGACGCTAGTCACTCTGGAGCAGAGTCGAGCTCGCCTCATTCCCATCATTGTGTTATTGCTGCAGAAGGTGCGAGGAGTGGGTGCTGGGTGGACACCCCCCCAAGGTGGGGATGGGTGTCTATCAGGGACTATGGGGGGGCAGCCCCTCGATAGTCCCCTCCCAGGGTCCGGGAAGAATCTACAACCAGCTGATAATTAATCTTTGATGAGAAAAAATGAATCTATGTACACGAAACTCCTCAGTCCATATACTTTATTATTTTGTGTCAGTTACAAGCTTATATTCCGCTCTCATATTTAGCTCATTTCTAGCCTGATTTCTCTCTACACTTGTCTGTGGTCCCCTCTAGGTTCTATCTTAATTCCTTCATCTAGTTCTGCCCCTTCTAGGTTCTCATCCATCTTGTTCCTTCCCATGTCATCTCCTCTCCCACCTCCTTCTCTCTCCTCATCTCGTTCTTCCTCATCTTGTTCTTCCCCATCTGGCTCTTCCTCATCTTCCATCTCGTTCCTCTAGTCCTCTCTTCTAGCCCTTCAATCTAGTTCTTCCCCATCTCAGTTTGTTCCTCTCAAGTTCTTACCCGTCTAGTTCTTCCATTCTCTTTTCTCTTCTCTCTCCCTCAGTGCCCTGGAAGTCCTGGTATATAGCCAGGCTTCCAGGGTCAACCGGAGGGGTGATAAGAATCACATTGAGAGGCAATAACCATATCTCTGATAAGGTACTTTCCTCCATCTGGGGATGGACCTGGCCGGATGCTGCCAATGATGATAATTACAGGGAGGCTTGAACTGGGGTTCTGGCTGAGCATAACTGTCAGTGCAGAAGGTTATCTAAATATTCCTGGAAGTGGTTAGATAAGGAGTTAGAGGTCTATAAAGTTAGTAAGGCTGTAAGAAAGGAGGGTCCAAGCTAAATTGTGTAAAGCTATTACTGAACATCCACCTGACCTAGGCAGTGTCTGCTTGTGGAATTTGTCTTAAATCAGGAGACTTGCATGTGGACTGTTATTATTGCTAGTCCTTGAAAGTGGCCAAGGGAGATATCTGATTCCAGAGAAAGCCTTTCCTGAGGCTGTTCTCCAAATACCTGGAATGTGTATGTCCAGAGAGTGATCAGTCTACACTGTTAGCGCTTCTTAGGGAAAAGTCAATTGGGAAAACTATGAAGGCACACGTGATTTTCATAACAGAAGACAGCTGATATATAACAAGCCAAGTAACACCAAAAACTCCTTGGGATTTGGCTTCCTCTGGAGGAATTCCCTGATCCCTCCAGGTAGTGACTTTGCCATAACCAGCTGAGTTCTTATGATATATTCCTGTGGCCTGCAGCAGGCGTCCACACAGATCTGCAGACTATTCCTCACCCATTCCACCCCTGATGGTGTTCCTGATATTTTTCAAGTTATGTGTGGGTCCCTGGCTGCCTTCCCTGTAGGGTGTTCAATCTGAGTTCTGATGGTCACATTCTGGAGATGTCCCTCTGTCTCTGGGAGCCATGGAGAAAACATGTCCATCTCCTCTCTCCTCTCTCCCACACAAGCTTTCTGCCTAGGGAGCCTAGGGGTGCCAACTTACAAGGTGTGGTACAGATGAGCTGCTCTTTGCTGAGAGCCTGCAGAACCTTGAGCAGGGACTTGTCTATCCTCGAGGACCACACGCCTACCCAAGAACAAGCCTCCAGATAGAATTGGCTCCAAAGAGCAGGAGGCAGGGTCAGCCTTCTTGGAGACAAGCCAGGGGTGCTCAGGAAAGACTGAGGGCCACACTTAGAATTAGTGCGTGGGAGTGACCCCATGTTCTATCCCACGTGTTCCATCTAGGCGTGGCGGGGCACCCTGGCTAGGTGGCGCTGCCGGCGACTAAGGGCCATCTATACCATCATGCGCTGGTTCCGGAGGCACAAGGTGCGTGCTCACCTGGTGGAACTGCAGAGGCGGTTCCAGGCTGCCCGGCAACCCCCACTCTACGGCCGCGACCTGGTGTGGCCACCCCCTCCCGCTGTGTTACAGCCCTTCCAGGACACTTGCCACGTTCTCTTCAGCAGGTACCATCCTCAGCCCTCCTCCGTATGATTTCCCGGTTAGCTAATGTCCTCTGACTCCTTGAACCTGACTGGGAGACATCCCCACCCCCTTAATCAGCAGGAAGATAGAGCTGAGTACCATTAACTGGCCATCAAGGTACCATGACCGTCCTGGCACTGTCCCGGTCCAGTGCCGTGGCCTTCATGGGGGAAACTAGCTAGCTAGGCTGGGAAATGGGGACGCCATGTTGGTATGGACCTTGAAGTCCGAGTAGTTCTCCAGAAGGACACAAAGCAAGTGTCAGAACAGGAGGTGCTGAATGGTTGTGGCTTTGGAGGCTGTCTCCTCGGGACACACATTGGGTGGGTACAAAGGCCAAGGCCAGAGAGGTAGGCAGGGATTGGGACCCAAGGGGCAGTCAACATCAGATTAAGAAATGGCTCTTTGGCCGGGCGGCGGTGGCACAGGCCTTTAATCCCAGCACTCAGGAGGCAGAGCTAGGCAGATCTCTGTGAGTTCGAGGCCAGCCTGGTCTACAGAGTAAGATCCAGGACAGGCACCAAAGCTACACAGAGAAACCCGGTCTTGAAAAACCAAAAACAAAAATTAAAAAAAAAAAAAAAGAAAGAAAAGAAAAGAAAAAAAATGACTCTTTGGGGGCGGGGCTGGAGAAGCTATGAACACAGGTATCTTCTGATGCTGATGCTTGTCCTCTTCAAGGTGGCGGGCCTGGCAGCTAGTGAAGAACATCCCTCCTTCAGACATGACCCAGATCAAGGCCAAGGTGGCCGCTATGGGGGCCTTGCAAGGACTGCGTCAGGACTGGGGCTGCCGACGGGCCTGGGCCCGAGACTACCTGTCCTCGGTGAGTATCGGTCAGGTCTGGGGCAATGGGTGCTCAGAACTGACGCTGTAGTGGGTCTTCCCAGCTAGTCTGTCCATCCTGGGGTTGCCTGGCCTGTTGAACCCTCTCCTCGGCCCTGCTCTGAAGGTTCATGCTTGAGGTTTTGGGATTTTTCAACCGTTCCCGATCCTGGACTCTGCTGAGCAGCCCTGACCCCTGAGAGTCCCGTGTTCTCAGGTATAGCTGCCCCTTTCATAGTCTCAGATACAGTACCCACTCAGGCATAAGCACACACTTGTGTATGCACACACACTCTCACACACATCACACTTATCAATATTTCTGTTGCCATGGCTCCCTTCACCTTCTCCTGACTATTGTAAATGTGCCGTCTCTCACGGCTTGCCTTCTGTTGCTGTGATAAATACTGTGACCAAAAACAACATGGGGAGAAAGAGTTCATTTCAGTTTACAGAGTACAGTGAGTCATCCAGGGAAGTCAAGGCAGGAACTGAAGCAGAAACCAAGAGGGAACGTTGCTTCCTGGCTCACTCTCCTTGGCTTGCTCAGCTATCATTTAGGGAGCCCAGGCCCATCTGCCTAGGGATGACACCACCCACAGTGGGCAGCGCCCTCTTACATCAGTAAGCAATCAAGAAAATACCACATAGACATGCCGCAGGCCAATCTGGGGGAGGCAGTTCCTCACTGAGGTTCCCTCTTTTCAGGGGTGTCAAGTTGACTGATACGATGACACCATCCCTGGGCCTGGTCCCCAGGGTGCTTCTGTGTGGTTGGATGAGACATGCAACCCATTCATGCCTTCTGGAGTCTTTCTCTAGAACTACACATATAGTCGGGCCAGCTAGGCTAGTGTACAGGAAAAGGAGGCCATTAGACGGTTTAACAGTGAAGTCCTGTGCCCTCTGCTCTCAAAGAACCCATGTGCTCAGCCGCTGATGTACAGGGCCTTAACTGAGGTTCACCAAGGCGAAGAAGGAGAGTTGTGGTATTCTGCTGAGAGTTTCTGTCAGTCAAGCACGCTTCCAGACCCCATCCCAAACACCTCTTTCCATCATCTGTCCTCAGGGCACCGACAACCCCACAGCTTCCCATCTGTTTGCTGAGCAGCTAAAGGCACTTCGGGAGAAGGATGGTTTTGGAGCCGTGCTTTTTTCCAGCCATGTGCGTAAGGTCGGTACTTGACCTGGAGGTCATGGGGGACAAAGATCCGAGGGACACAAGAGACCTGAGGCAGCCTCAGCCCAGCTCTGGTTACTTCTGACATTTAGAAACCATCATCCTTGGTCAGTCACTGAGGAAAGGACATAGAGAGGGAGGAAGTTGGGGTGGCTGGGCCTGGAGAAGGCTGGGCGGTACCAGCCTGGGCCCAGCCAGCTCTTCTGCAGGTGAATCGCTTCCGCAAGAGCCGGGACCGGGCCCTCCTCCTCACAGACCGGCATCTCTACAAGCTGGAGCCTGGACGACAGTACCGGGTGATGCGGGCTGTGCCCCTGGATGCGGTGAGCACTGTAGACGTTCTGTACCACCTATAGAGTGTCTGTGAGGACCCTGGGCTGGGAGCCTTACCTCGCCTCCTCCATTGTTTACCTCTGATGGGCAGTTCAGATCATCCTCAGCCAGTGGGTGGCAGCACTCCTCTGAAAACCCGCATAGCGGCTTTCTTCCTCAAGTGCCTGGGCTCCCCCACCTCATACTTTCATGCTCCAGCCAAGCCAAATGGCCCCTCTCTCTGCCTTTGCTGTCTTAGGGGATCTCCTGCCTGTGTAGATCTCAGCCCTCACCAAAGCTTTTAGCCACCTCCTCTGGGACCTGTCCCTTCCTCTGTCTGGCCCTGTGGCTACTTGGTCCTTTGCCTGGCAGCTTTGTTCCCAAGAACCTTCTTTCTCATAGGACAAGGATCAGGCTGTGTTGCCTCTGGGTCTCCCAATCCCAGGGACTCCGTTGCTAAGAGAGTTAAAGGACCCCTGGTGTCACTCTACAGTAGCGATACCCTATGGCATGACGTCGTCATGCCAATCCTTCCCTCTGTCAGCAGGGATCAGACAGGGGAGGTGGGGCTGGCAGAGGGGGGGGGGCTTTCGAGGTGGGACTCAGGAAAGTCCTCCTGTAAGGAAGTGGTTGGCTTGATGCGACCCTGACCCCAAGCTGTTTGCTCAGGTGACAGGGCTGAGTGTGACCAGTGGACGAGACCAGCTGGTAGTGCTGCACGCCCAAGGCTATGATGATCTTGTAGTGTGTCTACACCGTTCCCAGCCACCGCTAGACAATCGCATTGGGGAGCTGGTGGGCATGCTGGCTGCACACTGCCAAGGGTGAGTCCCGGGTCATTCTGGGTAGTGGGCATACAGAGCTCTGCCACCCTGACCCTCTGCTCTTCCTGCTACAGGGAGGGACGAACCCTGGAGGTCCGTGTCTCTGACTGTATCCCACTGAGCCAGCGTGGTGCCCGGCGCCTCATCTCTGTGGAGCCCAGGCCAGAGCAGCCTGAGCCAGATTTCCGATGCAGCCGCAGCGCCTTCACCCTCCTCTGGCCAAGCCACTGAGCAAGCCAAAGCCAGTCTAGCTTGGTTTCCACACAGTTCTAAAAACACTTGGCCTTACCTTGGCCACACGAAAGGCCAGGACTTGTCCACCCCTGCCTGGAACATCATACAATAAAGATGCTATATTTGTGCCTAGCGTGACTGCCACTGCCTTGGCCAGTGTTTACCTGGCATTCGCTGCTCATCCACAGTGGTCCCACATGACCTAAAGCAGGAGGCCCGAGGACCCAGTCTGAAGTGGGTGACAAGAGCCTCCAACTCAGAGACAGGCTACAATTTAGAGCCCATGGTTTGAGGGAAGTACTCTCCATAAACATGCTTCCCCGGACACTCAAGGCAGCTCCCATGGTCTCCAGGCTTTATACCTCTGCAGCCCTTGTCTCTCTCCTTCCTTACCCATTGGGATTATGGCCCTTGGTGCTCCAGGACAGGACAGAGCAGCCCTGAGGTCTTACAGGGTGTGCTGCTGGACAACCATGACCCAGCTGCTAACTGGCCAGGTTGGGTGTTGGGCAACAGTATAACATCTGAAGTGACAGGATCTCTTCTGGGCGAGCTATTGGAGATCCTCTTCACTGGAAAGTAACGCTGCATCTGGATTTATGGGTCAGCCATTAAGGAAGGGCAGGGTAGACACATTTCCATGTCTCCGGTCAGTTAAGCACACCTCCAGCATTGTTCCTGCTCCTGCTAGGCCTTCAGTGCCTCTCAGACCCTTCAACCCCCTTCAGCTCTCCTCAGCCCCTCAGCCCTTCAGCCTCCTACAGCGCCCCCAGTCCTTTGGTATCCTACAGTCTTTCTGAGCTCTTCTATTTTGTTTTCTTTGTTTTTTGGCAAGGTCTGACTACCACTGATATGTAGTCCATATCAGTGTGGAACTTCATAGCCCAGACCAGCCTCAGATTCATGACAGCACTCTTCCCAAGTGTGGGGATTATAGGCAAGCACCACCTCAACATCAGTTTCTCATCCCTTTAGGTCCTTAGTCCCACAGATCCTCAGCTCCCCAGCCCCATAGCCCCTCAGACTCTTGGACTCCATAGCTCCATAGACTCCCAGTCTCTCAGACCCATGGCCCCCAGATCTACCCACCCACAGACTTTGAGACCCTTATACACTTAGCCCCTTAGCCCTATATCCTGAGACCATCAAACCCTCAACTCTGCAAACCTCATACCCATAGCCCCTCAGCCCCTCAGGTCCACAGACCTACAGACCCTCGGCCCCTGTGCTGGCTAGTTTTTGTCAACATGATGCAAACCAGAGTAATATAGGAAGAGGGAAATTCGACTGAGGAATTACCTCCATCAGCCTGGCCTTTGGGCATTGTCTGTGGGGCATTTCTTAAATAATGATTGAGGTGAGTGGGCCTGCCCCACTGTGGGCGGCGCCAGCCCCTGAGCAGGCGGTCCTGGGTTGTGTGAGAAGGCAAACTGAACAAGTTCCGGAGAGCAAGCCAATAGCAGCACTGCTCTGTGGTGCCTGCTTCAGTTCCTGCCTCCAGGTTCCTGCCTCCACTCTCCTGCCTGGGCTCTCCTGACAGTATAGTGTGTAAGGCCAACAAAGCATTTCTTCCCCTAAGTTGCTTTGGGTCATGGTATTTATCACAACAATGGAAAGCTAACTAGGACAGCCCCACCAGCTCCCCCAAGCCTTCAGCCTCTCAGTCCCTCCCTCAGACTCTGCCAGCCTCTCAGCAGCTCAGTCTGCATCCTCTTCTCAAAGGTATGAGCCCAAGGGTCTCATAGCTCAGGCCATCCATACCTCAAGCCCCCTCTTTGTTTTTTATTTATTTGTTTGGCTTGTTGAGACAGGGTCTCACTGTGTAGTCCTGGCTGGCCCGGAACTCACAAACCCTTTCATTTTATTTATTGCTGTGTGTATATGTGTAGGGGCAAGGCCCATATATATCCACACTTGCCATAGCATGTGTATGGACATCAGAGGATTTAGAAGTCTGTTTCCTAACTTCCACTATAGGATCCAGGCATTGAACTCAGGCTGTCAAGCTTGCATGGATGTACATCAGGCTGGCCTGAACTCACAGAGATCTGCCTGCCACTGACCCCCAAGTGCTGAGATTAAAGGTGTGCACCACCACACTTCACTCCTTTTTGTGTCGGGGCCTTGTTAAATCGCTCAGGCTGGTCTTGAGTTTACAGTGGTCCTGTTTCAGCCTCCTAGGTAGCTGGGATTATATGCACCATCACATCCTCTTCTTTTCTGGGGCATATATCAGGAAGAAGGAGTTTGTCCTTTGAAGTCATTTTATTGTGGAGGCCAGCGTCTATGACCATGACCTTGGCTAAGGCATGAAGTCTCAGAACTGTCTAGTCTAGTCTCTCAATTCTCCAAGGCTTTCTCAGGCCATATGGCCAGGCATCTGCAGTCGCTACTAGTCTGAGTGACCTCCCACAAGCCCCAAGAATTCACCACATACCCAACCTCTAGATCTGTAGCAGCTTCCAGGCTGGGCCAGGCTTGTCCCTTACAAATCAATTAGACAGAAAGGGTACCATTTAAAAAATTTTTTTTTGAGACAGGATCTCATAATGTAGCTATGACTGGCCTGGAACTTGGTATGTAGACCAGGTTGGTCTCAAACTCACAGAGATCTGCAGGCCTCTGCCTACCAACTGCTGAAGTTAAAGGTGTGTGCCAACACTCTCAGCAAAAGATTTTAAGATTATGTGTATGTGTATATTGGTGTGCACCTATGAATAAAGGCCATTTTATTTTTCCCAAATGAATAGGTTTCTTTCCTCTCTTTAAAATTTTTCTGTGTGAAACTGGCGGTGGTGGCGCATGCCTCTAATCCCAGCACTCAGAATAAGGAGCCAGGCAGATCTCTGTGAGTTTGAGGCCAGCCTGGGCTACAGAGTGAGATCCAGGACAGGCACCAAAACTACACAGAGAAACCCTGTCTCGAAAAACAAAAATAATAATAATAATTTTTTTTTTTTTTTT
>CABHPQ010162728.1:0-22717 GCA_902168405.1 Peromyscus aztecus
ACTTCTGCACTGCTCTTCTGTTCTGCTCGTTCTCCTGGCCTTTGCCCCATCCTGGTTAATGCTTCCCCCTCTTTCAGGCATTTCTTTAAACATCACTGTCTCGGATAGGCCATTCCCAACTGCAAAAGTACGTTAGCTACCCCAGCTGTGTTTTGGACTCTGCACTCCTCCATGATCACCCTTACCAGGGTTTCTCCTTTGCCGACTCAATTGCCATGCTTCCTGACTGTACAATGAGTTGAAGCCTAACAATCTGAACCTATCCACTTTGTGTCCGCAGCCCCAACACAGTACATGGCACCTGGTGAGGAATCAGCTTATTCCTGTGGTTGTTTGGAGACAGGGTCTCATGTAGCCCCTGATGGCCTCGAATTTGCTATGTAACTGAGGAAGACCTTGACCTCCTGATACTATTATTGTCTTTACCTCCCCAGTGCTCTGTTGTAGAATATCATCTTAAAATGTGTTACATTTGTTTGTGCTGTGGAACATTTGTTTAATGATGCAAAGATGTGGTGCATTCTTTTATGTTGTATTTGTTTAACTCTGTGAAGCTGTGTTACTGGGCCTGTCTAAAACACCTGATGGGGGGCTGGAGAGATGGCTCAGTGGTTAAGAGCACCGACTGCTCTTCCAGAGGTCCTGAGTTCAATTCCCAGCAACCACATGGTGGCTCACAGCTATCTGTAATGAGATCTGGTGCCCTCTTCTGGCCTGCAAGGACACATGCAGGCAGAATACTGTATACATAATAAATAAATAAAAACATTTAAAAAAAAAAAAATAAAACACCTGATGGTCTAATGAAGAGCTGAATGGCCAATAGCGAGGCAAGAGAAAGGATCGGTGGGGCTGGCAGACAGAAGGAGAAATCTGGGAGGAGCAAGAAGAGAGATCAAGGAGCAAGAGAAGGAGGAGGATGCAAGGGGCCAGCCACCCAGCGACACAACCAGCAATGGAGTAAGAAAGAAAGATATACAGAAAGAGAAAGGTGGGGCTGGAGAGATGGCTCAGAGGTTAAGAGCACTGGCTGCCCTTCCAGAGGTCCTGAGTTCAATTCCCAGCACCCACATGGTGGCTCACAACCATCTGTAATTCGATCTGGTGCCCTCTCCTGGCATGCAGGCATACATTCAGGCAGAACATTATAAATCTTAAAAAAAAAAAAGAAATAGAGAAAGATAAAAGCCCAGAGGCAAAGTATAGACAGGATAAAGTTAAGAAAAGCTGGCAATAAACAAGCCAAGCTAAGGTCTGGCATTTATAACTAAGAATAAGCCTCTATGTGTGATTTATTTGGGAGCTGGGTGGCAGGCCCCAAAAAGAGCAAGAACACCCAACAACAGTTAGTTTGGTTGGTTTTTGTTTTGTTTTCTTCTCCCTGAGACAGGGTGTCCTCAAACTTATGACCTTCCTGTCTCAGCCTCCCTATTGCTAGAATTGCAAGCATAGACCATCACACTCAGTTTTAATATTTTTTGCATGACAAAATGAGTATAAAGCCATTTTACTTCTTAATCCATTTGTAATGTATGTGTGTACATATGCCTTCCTCAAAATACAGCTTGGCTGGCAAGGCTGAAAAGTAGCTACAAAGCTGTGTGTTTTTGGTCACCAGAATGGAAGAGAAGCTGTCAGTGAGACATGGGAGTGGCTTTTTGCTAGTTTCCTTTTGTTGTTTTTCTTGAGACAAGGTCTCACTATGTAGACCAGGCTGGCCTGGAACTCATAGAAATCCACCTGTCTCTGCCTCCTGAGTGCTGGGATTAAAAGCATGTGCCACCATGCCTGGCTTGTTTTGGTTTTTTGTTTGTTTTGCTTTTAGAGACAGGGTTTCTCTGGGTAGCACTGGCTGTCCTGGAACTAGCTCTGTAGACCAGGCTGGCCTCGAACTCACAAAGATCCACACCTGCCTCTGCCTCCTGAGTGCTGGATTAGAGGCATGCGCCACCAATGCTCGGCCTTGTTTTGGCTTTTTTTTTGAGACAGGATTTCACTCTGTAACCCAGGCCAGCCAGGAACTCACTATATAGCCCAGGCTGGTCTTGAACCGACAGCGGTCATCCAGTTTCAGTTTCCTAAATGCTGGCATTCTAAATATGAGTCACTATGCCCAGCAACATGAGAAATGGTTAAGCTTTAATTTCCTCACATGTAACATTGGAATAATAAATTTTTCTCATATAATCCAACAAATAATAACTATCATTAAAAAATCCAAACAATAACTAGCGTATCTAGACCCTAATTCCAAATAGCGGTAAGCCCATAGTCCCCTGCTCAGAAGAGAAAGCCCATGACTGAAACTTCCCACCAGGGGGCAGTATTACCCTGGACAGGTCTGTTCTGCTTCCAGGGCAGCACAAGACCCGCAGTGTTTCTCCTGAGCTGTGGGTACAATGAAGGGGGGGTGGGGGTGAGGGGTGGGAGGAGGGGGCAGATAAAGTCAGAGATAGGGACATGTATCAAGGCCTCATGTTTCTTTGACCCATCCCCCCTTTTCATCCCAGGCTCCTCCGAGGCACGGTTTATGCTTAGGAATAAGCATTTTCTGGCTTATCAGTGGGGCAGGGCGGGGCGGGGGCGGCACTCCCCTGCCCGGCTATCCCACCGGAGTCTCCAGCTTCCACTTCAAGTAAACACTACGTTAGGAGAAGCAGATCTGCAGGAGGCGCCTCACGGTGCTGAGCCACCCGTTTCTGGGATGTGGAGAGTGACAGGCGTCAGCGTGACCCTTGTTAGAGATTGTATTCATCCTTTTCCACCTTGATTTCGATGAATGAGTTCAAATCGGGGCAGGATGCCTTGTGAGGCTGGTCGAAGGACGGAGAGACGGGTCCTTTCTCGTTGCCGCCGCTGCCTCCCTCCTCTTCTTGGAAATTGGGATTGTAAAGTTCGGGTGGAAGGAGCTGGGCTTCCACGGAAGGCAGTCTGTCCGAGGGAGGCCCGTACACACGGTTGGCTTTGGTGCCATGCTTTGAGTTCGCGTCCAGGTGGTAGCAGAGCTCGGTGAGGCGCTGGGACCGGAATCGCGGGGAGCGGGCCACCCACACACCCGGCTCGTTAAGACTGTCTTCCTCGTCTGACATCAGCTCTTCCGTCACGCCCTTCCACAGCTGTTGGTCCTCGGGTCCGAAATGCCTCATGATACTGGATCGGTTGGCAAAGAGCTATGGTGAGACCCGGGACAGAGATTAGGAGGAGAAACAGACGGTGGATTGTAGAAAGGGTTTACGTTGGGGAGGAAGGACGTGTAAAATCTGTGCCTAAATGTACCCAGTCCTCAAGTCAGATCTCGGAGTTAGCTCACCCTCCACCTGTCTGTCTGTCTGTCTACCCTCCAGTGTCAACCGCATTCTCGGCTGCTGTGCCTTTGGCATACCCCTCACACTATGGGTTATTAGGATCTAGGCTAGGGTCCCACATCTTGAAAGGCAGGCTAGAGCCCTACCCGGTATCGGCGACTTCGGAGTTTCTTCTCTTCTTTCTCCTTCAGGCCTTTGAAAGGGTTGAGAGAGTTGCGGTACTCTCGCCTCTTGGTAAGGAAGTAGGCCACACAGGCTCCTGGAGGAAGGAGACAGCAAGAAGCAGGGCCTTCTAGAGCAGGGGTCCCCAGCCCCCACACGGCTTACTGAGTGGAAGGTCGGATCACCGCTCTGCAGGCTGGGCTTTCAGTCCTCTTGGATTCGGTGTCCTTTGCCCACCTTCCTCTCCAAAACTAACTCCTCCCACATACCCCTCGCTACAGAGAGGTGGGTTCACCTGCTTCCGTGAATTCACCTCCAGCATCAAATCTACTCCTGCTGTTCTACCACTGGATCTCAGTGCTTTCTTACGGCTGCCACAGGACCTCAGCAACGGGTAGAGGTGACAGAGGGTGAGGAAAGTAGGAAACTTAGACCACAGTGGTTTTTTTATTGCCGAATCTATTCTATGTGTATGGGTGTTTTGCCTGCATGTGTGTCTGAGCACCACATCTGTACAGTACCCTCAGAAGCCAGAAGAGGGCATCAGATCACCTGGAACTCGAGTTACAGACTGCTGGGAGCTGCCATGTGGGTGCTGGGAATTGAACCCAGGTCCTCTGGAAGAGCAACCAGTACTCAACCACTGAGCCGTCTCTCTGGCTCCAGGGCATATATTCAGAGACAGAGGGGCTGGCTTCTGTGTTGGCAAGATGGCTTATAGAGGAAAGGTGCTTGGTACCAAGCCTGATGACCAGAGTACCATCCCTGGAAGCAGGGAGTCAACTACCACAAGTTGTCCTCTGAGCTCTGCATGCATACTGTGGCAGATGATTATACACGAGCATTCATATGCACACACAATACACACACTAAATAAGTAAATGTATACATTTTGTTTTGTTTTTGTCTGTTTGTTTGTTTTTTCAGTTTTTCAAGATAAGGTTTCTCTGTAACTGCCCTGACCGTCCCAGAACTCACTCTGTAGACCAGGCTGACCTCGAACTCACAGAGATCTGTCTGCCTCTGCCTTCTGAGTGCTGGGATTAAAGTCATGCACCACCACTGCCTGGCGTTGTAATATGTTTTTTAAAGAACTAGGGCTGGAGAGATGGCTCAGCAGATATGAGAACTGGCTAATCTTCCAGAGGACTGGATTTGGTTTCCCAGCATCCACATGACAGGTCACACCATCTGTACTTTCAGTTCCTGGGCATCCAGTGCCTTCTTCTGACCTCAGCAGGCTCATGCACACAAGTGATACACACGCACACCCTCAGACACACACACACACATGCAACGTAAAACAAATAAATACATATTAAAACAACAACAACAAAGCCAGCATGGTGGCACATGCCTCTAATCTCAGTACTTGGGAGACAGATCTCCGTCAGTTCAATGCCAGTCTGGTCTACATAGACAGTTCCAGAACAGCCAGATGACAGAGTGAGACAACAACAATAATAATAGGCTAACTCCTGATCTCAGATTCAGTCCCTATATAAACATAATGTGTAAGGGCACTCTGGTCCTTTTCACATTTTCATTCCAAACTGAGTAGGGGAAGAAGGCAATTTGAAGTAATCTTTAATAAATTCTAGGTGAGAACAAAAGGTTTTAAAATGCACAAGCACTATTCCCTCTCTCTCTCTTTCTCTCTCTCTCTCTCTCTCTCTCTCTCTCTCTCTCTCTCTAGCTCAAGCTGGCCTAGAACTCTGTATATTGCCTAGATTGGCCTTGAACTTGAAGTGATCGTCTTGCCTCAGTCTCCAGCCCTGGGGTCACAGGTATGAGGTACCATCCCTAGCTGCCATGTGCTATTTTAACACCACCTGAATCATCCCCAGGCCTCTTCCCTCCCAGCCAAGAGCAGGGGAGTGGAGGGGCACACAGCGAGCAGGAGCAGAGGGAAGTCAGGGCTCCCTACCTTTCAGTTCCTTATCAGTATAGTTATGGGGACTGGTCATCAATTCCTGCTTCAACTTTTCCAAAAGGAACTTCACTACTGAAATATTCCAAGAGGACTTAATGCTGTCACAGAGGAGAAAAAAAAAAATGAGGCAGACAACTTTAGAGAAGGAGCCAGAGGAGCCAGACAGACCTAGAACAAATCAGCGATACAATAAACTCCCCGGCCTGGCACAAGCCAGCATCCCCCTGCCCCACGTCCCTCTCAGGAAAGCACCCTGTAAGCTTTTTTTCTTCAAGAGACCATACCTTTCAGATCCATTGAATCTCTTGTCATTGGTGATGTGGTTATGCACATTGTGGACCAGTTTCTAGGAGGGAGAAAGAATCAGGTCAGGAATAGACAGGGAAACTTTCCTCTGGTCCCTAGGGTTAGAAAAAAAGCATCACCCCAGTGTGGGGGTTCTTCTCTTTCCCAGTCATATAATCTACTTCCTAGGCACCGTTTGCTTTTTGTTTTTGTTTTTGTTTTGTTTGTTTGTTTGTTTTTTGAGGCAGGATTTCTCTGTGTAACAGTCCTGGCTGTTCTAGAACTTGCTCTGTAGACCAGACTGGCCTCGAACTCACAGAGATCTGCCTGCCTCTCCCTTCTGAGTGCTGAGATTAAAGGCGTGTGCCACCACTGCCTGACTTCTAGGCACCTGTCTCGGTTAAGTTTTTATTGCTGTGAAGAGACACCATAACCATGGCAACTCTTATAAAGAAAACATTTAATTGGGGTGACTCCCTTACAGTTTCAGAAGTTCAGTCCATTATCATCATGGTGGGGAGCATGGCAGGGATCATGGCAGACATGATTTTGGCTACATCTTGATCAGAAGGCAACAGGAAGTCTACTGACTCTCAGGGTGGTATTCTGAGCATAGGAAGCCTCAAAGCCTGCTCCCACAGGGACACACTTTCTCTAACAAGTCCATACCCACTCCAACAAATCCACACCTCCTAATAGTGCACTCCCTATGAGATTATGGGGGCCAAATACATTCAAACTACCACAGCACCATTTTTAATATATCCTTTCTTAACCAAAGAGCTATCTAAGCATTTATAGTTTTTGCTTTTCTTTTTAACCAAAGTCTCGTGTACCCCAAGCTGACTTTAAATTTCCGTGGTGAAGCTGGCCCTGAACTCTTGCTCCTATGCCTTCCTTACCTGAATGCTGGGGTTACAGGGATGTGCCACCATATCCAGCTATCTATATTTCTTTGAATATAAGTGTATTCTGAACTTATCTATTGAAGTTGAAGACCCACTAATCAGGTGTATTGGCACACGCCTTTAACCCCAGTATTCAGGAGACAGAGGCAGGCAGATCTCTGAGTTCAAAGCCAGCCTGGCCCTTAGAGGGAGTTTCAGGACAGCCCGGAAAGAAAATGAAAAATTATCGCAAGTCTGAGAAGTACACACGTGAAACCTGAAAAACACAAATCTAAAACAACAGAAATGGAAACTGGAAGGTGCCCTAGAGAGCGCCAGCACTTCCTTTCACGGCATTAAGCAGCTGTCAGTTTTGTTTATACACATGGATTTCCTTTCTTTAAAAAAAAAAATTTGATGAATTTACTTAATTGTATGTGTTTGTGTGTGTGCCTGAGTACACGTATGTGCATCACATGTATGCAGGAGCCCACAGAGGTCAGAGAGACAACAGACCTCCTAGAACTAGTGTTATAGATGGCAGTGAACCATGTGGGGGTTGGGAATCCATCCCATACCCTCTGCAAGAGCAGTAAACATTCTAACCTTGAGCCATCCCGCAGCCATCTGTCTCCTTTCTGAGTCAGTTTCTTCCACTGAACATTTTTTTTGGCAGGGGTGAAGGGTGAGAAGGGGGGGAGGGTCTGACTATGTTAGTCCTGGTTGACCTGGAATGCTCTACGTAGACTAGACTAGGCCCAAACTCAGACATCCACTTGCCTCTGCCTCCTGAGTGCTGGGATTAAAGACTTGCACCATGCCTGGCCCCCAAATGAACTTTTTTTTTTTTTGGAAGCTGAGGATCGAACCCATGGCCTTGCACTTGCTAGGCAAGTGCTCTACCACTGAGCTAAATCCCCAACCCCCCAAATGAATATTTTTCATTAAAGAGTTTTATTGGAGGCTGGAGAAATGGCTCAGTGGTTAAGAAAACTGGCTGCTCATCCAGAGGACCTGGGTTAGATTCCTAGCACCCACATGGCAGCTCACAAGCATCTGAAACTCCAGTTCAAGAAGTTGTGAGGCCCTTCCTGTCCTCGATGGCATGTACATGGTGTACAGACATATGCAAGCAAAACACCCATACACATAAAAATAGATAAATACATTTTTAAAAGTTAGTTTTATTGGACCCAGCATGGTGGTGTATGCCTTTAATCTCAGCACACAAGAGGGAGAAGCAGGCAGATCTCTGTGTGAGTTTGAGGCCAACCTTGTTTACACAGAGTTCCAGGACAGCTGGGGTGAGAGACTGTCTCAGAAGCAAAGTTTTATTTTCAGAACTCCGATCCGGTTTTGCTTGTAAAGCCACACGAGGTATTTGAAGACGGCTTTCATGAACTTCCTTTGCCTTCTTGCCTGCACTGAACAGCCTCAGTCCTGGTGATCAGGAGTGGGCTCTGGGATAGCCTGTGTCTCACCTGCAAGGGAGCACCAGAGCTGAGTCTACGTCATCAGCTGGGTCCTAGCCAGAGAGAGCGTTAATTCCCAAAGTGAGGCTCTGTGCCTGGGAATAAATCTGAAGATGGCATTACCTTCCTTAGTCACCCCACATCACTCACAAAGTCATAGGGTTCATGCTGCAACTGACACTTTGAGCACTGTTATTTATTTATTTACTTATTTTGGTTTTTCCACACAGGAAAAACCTGGCTGTCCTGGAACTCACTCATAGACCAGGCTGGCCTTGAACTCAGAGATCCAAGTGGTTCTGCCTCCCAAGTGCCAGGATTAAAGGTGTGCGCCACCGGTGACACTTTAAAGTATTTTTTTGTTTTTAAGGTTTGTTTATTTATTTATTATGTACACAGTGTTCTGCCAGAAGAGGGCACCAGATCTCATTACAGATGGTTGTGAGCCACCATGTGGGTGCTGGGAATTGAACTCAGGACCTCTAGGAGGAGCAGCCAGTGTTCTTAACCTTTGAGCCATCTCTCCAGCCTGACACTTTGAGTTTTAATGAAGGATTTTAGATTTACTAATGTTATATCTAGCTTTGCTTTTTCTGATTATATTTTCATCCCAAGCCCCTGCAGTCAGTAGAGATTACCAAAACTCATAACCACTTCCCATTCAGAAATCCCCAGCCTACCCGCCATCTCTATAGTTGAGTGACTATACAAAATAGGAAAGTGCTATCAGCTTTTAGTAGTCCCAGCCTCCACTCATGAAGAGGAATGATGCTACATTAGCCCCAAATTCCACATAGTTTTGTTTGACCACTTAGAAGTCAGGCATGATGGCTCAGGACTGTAATCTCAGCATTTGAGAGGCTGGTGCTGATGGAGCTCCACAAATCTGAGGCCAGTCTGAACTACAGCGTGAGCTCCAGGCCAGCCTGGATCACAGAGAGAGACCTTGTGTCAAAAAAAAAAAAAAAAAAAAAAAAAAAGGGGGGAGCTAGAAAGATGGCCCAACTGATAATAACACTTGTTGCCCTTCCAAGGGATTTGGATTCAGTTCCCAGCACCCACATGGTGGCTCATAACCATCTAACTCCAGTCCCAGGGGATCTAATGCCCTCTTGTGATTTCCATGGACACTGTGTGCATGTGATGCACAGACATACATGTAGGCAAAACACCCACACATATCCACATGCATCAATAAAGTCTAGAATAATAATAAGATAAAACATTAAAAAAAAAAACAAACAAACACATAAAACCAGAGGCCAGCAAGGTAGCTGAGTGGGTAAAAGTATTTGCCACACAGCCCCAAAACCTGATTTTGATTCCTGGAACCCATGTAAAAATAGAAAGAATTGACCCTAGCACTCTGAGACCAAGCATGACGGCACATACTGTAATCCCAACACTTGGGAGGAAGAGGCAGGATTTCCAGTTCAAGGTCAGCTTCAACCACAACAGGAGGTCTGGAACCAGCCTGGACTGCATGAAACAGTACCTCTAAAAAAAAAAGAGCCTGGGGGGCTGGAGAGATGGCTCAGAGGTTAAGAGTACTGACTGCTCTTCCAGAGATCCTGAGTTCAATTCCCAGCAACCACAAGGTGGCTCACAATCATCTGTAATGAGACCTGGTGCCCTCTTCTGGTGATACATGCTATATACACAGTAAATAAATAAATCGTAAAAAAAAAAAAAAAAAGCCTGGAGAGAGTTGAAAACACTGACTGATGTTGCAGAGGACCAGGATTCAGTTCCCAGCACCCACATGGAAGCTCACTAAGTGTCCTTAACTCCAGTCCTGGGAATCCAGAGCCCTCTTTGGTTTCAGTGGGCACCAGGTTTACACACGGCGCACATGAACATATGAAGGCAAAATACTTATACACATAAAAATAAGAAATAAATCTTTTAAAAAAACTAGAAACTAAAGTCCAGATGTAAGCAATCACAAAGGAATAAGTGAACGATTTCATAAAAAGTGTGACTTCTCACAAAAAGAAAAGGAGTTACCTATCTTCCAAGACAAGTAGTTTGGAAGAGATCAGGTGATAAAAAAATCAAACCAGGCTTGAAGTGCAAAGGGAAAGTACTCTAGACAGTAGGTGTTAAGACTGTAAAGGCTGCTGGCTCATCTACCTCCTGAGTGAGCTAAAAATAAACATACTTCCCCAAGGGTGGCTGGCATCCGCACCTTTCCGAGGAGTTAAGCACACTGGTCTGGTCCTTCTGGTCCACAGGCATCCCAGCAGACCAGAGAGAGAGCTCTTGGACTCCTTCTAGAGTTCAAGATTAGCCCTCTAAGGCCCTAAAACCATTCTTCCCTTGCAAGCCAATATGCTCAATAATTTGTTTTCCTTTATTTTTCTGAAATAGCCTTACCTACTATGGTGCCAGGGCTGGCCTCAAACTTACCTTATAGCCTAGGCTGGTTTCAAACTCAATATTCTCCTGCTTTGGCTTCCCATGCTCTGAGATTACAGGTAGTCTCCAAGTGTGTCTATTTTCCTGGGTACCTTCCTTTCTCTTCACTAGCACTTGAAATCTAAACTAAAGGGCTTGCTGCTCTTCCAGAGGACCCACGTCCAGTTCCCAGCACCCATATCAGGTGACTCACTGCCTCAAACTGTGGCTCCAAGGGGTCTGACATCCAATTTTGGTCTCTGAGGATACCTAAACACATGTGGGACACACACACACACACACACACACACACACACACACACACACACACATGCACATAAAGAAAATAAAAATAAAAATTTTTCTTTTCTTTTTTTAATGCATTAAAAAGTGCTGGAGATAAGCCTCAGTGGTTACGATACCTTGCTGCTCTTCCACGGGACCCCAGTCCAGTCCCTACACTCACACTGGGATACTCACAACTGCATGTAACTCTGGCTCCCGGGAATATAATACCACCTGGCCTCTGAAGACTGCTGCACACATGTGGTATACACACACATACATACAAATACAATTAAAAAACATTAAAATCTATATTAAGATCCAGTTTCAAGGTCAGCCTGGTCTAGTTCTAGAACAGCTAAGGCTACACAAAGAAACCTGTGTCGAAGAATAAATAAATTAACAAAATCCAGCAGTAGTGGTGCACGCCTTTAATCCCAGCACTCAGGAGGCAAAGACAGGCGGATCTCTGTGAGTTCGAGGCCAGCCTGGTCTACACAGCAAGTTACAGGCCAACTAGGGCTAATATAATGAGCCCCTACTTCTCATTAATTAACATTTAATAAATTCCAACTGCTTCTAAATGAACAAGTAAATACATTTGGAGTATGCTGGGTATAGTGGTATATACGTTTAAAACTCCAGCCAGCACTTGTGAGGGAAAAACAGGAGGAGTTCAAGGTCAGCCTCAGCTACGCAGTGACTTTGAGGCCACTCTGAGTTTCGTGAGACCCTGTTTCAAACAAACAAAGCCCCCAGACCCTACAAAGCTCTTGAGCTCACAGTTGATCCAAGAGACTATGCTCCTCCAGAAGAAAATCTCTCAGCATCTGCGCTGTTGACATGTTGAGCTGGGATGTACACTGTGGGACACTCAGTAGCCTCCCTAGCTTCTACCTGTTGGATATAAGCATTCTCCCTCTACCTACCCACCAGCGGTAACGGTCTGAAAAGTCACTAGTCATTACACATGTCCCTGGGGGGCAGTTACTCGGGGCTGAGAACCACGGCTCCACAAGTTCCTCGGGTTCCATTGGCTGCCACACCACCGGGGACTCTCAGCTCAGCAGAGTGACCCTGGGGCTCTCATCCTCTCCAATAAAACATTAGGCAGTCTTCCTAGCCAGTCCCTGTCTGCCTGCCAAGAGCTCTCAGAATGAGGAGATTCTCCAGAGCTCTGGGATGGGGCAGACTACACTAGGCTCAGCACCTCTGTGGGGCCTGACACTTTTTCAGGACAACAGCTTTCCCACACAAGATGTCCCTTGTTACTTACCCAGCACATTGGCGAAAACATGACCCTTCGGTGGTCAGTCTGCTCAATCCTTAAAGATCTTCCCATCAGGATTATGAGAACACTGAGAGAGAGAATTCTCCTCTCTTTAAAGGGAAGGTGCCATTCTATCTAGACAAGCCTAAAAGATGAGGCAATGGAGAAGGCTCTGGCCATAGTTATGGAATAATGCCTCTCCTTATCCTTCCCATTCCAGTAGGATTCAGGACACTATCCATTCTACTGGGAGGCTTAAAATCAACCCACTCTTTCAAACTGAAGAAGAAATGATTGACACCGAGCTCACTTACGGAGAGCACCAGATCCCGCTTGCGCCTGGAGTTTTTCTGCCCGGTTGCTCGGATTCTGCATGGGGAGCCCATAAATCCCATGGAACGGCTCAACTCCCCAGCGCCACCAGGGCCCGACTCTTCCAAGGCATTGTCCAGTGCCGCCGCCGAACCAAGCATGTCCTCGGGGTGGGCTGCTGGTAGCTTGGTGCCATTTTCTGGTCCTGTTTCGGAGGATGCCCTCTGGATAGCCAGCTGTGTGGCTGGTGAAAGCTGTTTGGCATAGGCAGGGACCAGCACTCGTTGGATTGTACCCTCAGAGGCCGCATAATCATCCGCCATCTAAGAACATAAGAAGAGTCTTTTACCAGCCAGGCAGAGGAGGGCCTGCTTAACCACCAGTCTTGGCCAAGGAGAGTGAACAAGGTAGAAGAGGCCAGGTCAGCAGCCTTTCATGGCAATGACTTATTTCTCTGGGCATCTATGAGAACATCAGGCAAATCAGCAACTTATTCTCTCCCCCATCTCCATGTGTATGGGTGTTTTGCCTGCATGTAAGTCTATGCACCCCATGCATCCAGTGCCTGTGGAGGCCAGAAGAGGGTGTTGGATTTCCTGGAACTGGAGTTACAGATGGTTGTGAGTCGCCATGAGGGTGCTAAGGAATTGAACCTGGGTCCTCTGGAAGAGCAGCCAGTGCTCTTAGCTACTGAACCATTTCTCCAGCCCCAGGCAGATTCTTCTTATGTAAACAGGACCTGTAATGTTGGGTTGTTATCCCAAAACATCTTACATGAACAAGCCATGCTTTGACTGTCTATGTGAACAGTTACTTATGGCATATTCTTGAGTATAAGAAATGTATCTCAGGGGTGTTGGTGGCGCACGCCTTTAATCCGAGCACTCGGGAGGCAGAGCTAGGCGGATCTCTGAGCGCAGGGCTAGCCTGGTCTACAGAGCAGTTCCAGGAGAGCCAGGGCTAGCTACACAGAGAAACCCTGTCTCAGAAAACAAAACAACCAACAACACAAGAAATGTATGTAGCTAAGAGCTCTGTCTGAAAGGCACCAGAAGAGAAAGTGATAACAAGAAGGGGAAATGGGGCAGGGCAGAAACAAGAAAACTGAACAGTACCAACAATAAAAAGGGAAATGAGAGAAAAGGGGAGAGCTAAGCAGAGAAATGCAAAGCCAAGACCCCTAGAGAGGATGTCCCAAACACAACAGACTCCTCACCTACCCTCTAGTCCCTTGGAGGGGCCAGCCTGGGCCAAACCACATCCCACAGTCTCAGCCTGAACATCCAGCTGACTGCCGGTGCAGTCAAGGACACACAGGACGAGGGAGAGGGAGCGGAGCAGACAGCAGAGGGAAGAGTGGGGATTTTTACAGCCAAGAAAACAAAGCAGTGAACGTGGGGGGAAACCACACACATACAGAAAGACGCGGAGGAGGCAGCTGAGATTTACAGGCCCGGGAGCTGCTTCCCTCCCGGGCTGTGACATCTAAAAGCTAATTCCATCCTGTCAGCTTGGAAGCCTTCACTGCCTAAAGCACCCCCAGTGGAGAGCACCACCTGGCCTGGGGGTCCTCCTGTCTCCTGTCTCTGAGGCCCAAGGCGGGCAGAGAGAGCGGAAATAGTGACCGCGACTACAAAGCTAAGCCTTTAGGAGAGCAACAGCCAATTGCTATGAGAGGCTGGCGTCGAGGGGAGAGGTCGAGATGCTCATTCTTCATATCCAGCAGATGGGCTGGGAGTTCCCGCCCTCTCATTCACCCTGTGTTCGGATCTTTACTCTTTCCTGGGTACTGGTACCGTGTTGGGGGCGAAAGGGAGGAGAGTGGGCAGACAGAGGGTTGGGGGGGAGCGGAAGACTCCCCTCCGGCTGTTGAGTGTGGAGCATCTGTTACTCCCTATCTCTGGATCTCTGTCATCCTCCCGGCTCCTTCTCTTCCTTGAGTGCCTTTCCGCAGTTCTTCTATTTAGCCAGGCTGTTCTCCTTCATAAAGCCCTGGACCACTGAAAAACTGAAATAGCACTGTGTATTTCTGTGTCTTTTTCTGCCCAGAAGATGCTCTCTGCCCCTACCTTCTCAGAAGACATATTTTTATTATTTTTAATTATGTGTATGTGTGTATGTCTGTGTGAATATGAACATGTAAGTGCCGGTCCCAGGAGGCCAGAGGCATTGGATCCCCTTGGATGTGGCTGTTGTGAGCCACCTGACAAGGGTGCTGGGAACTAAACTCAGGTCCTTTGGAAGAGAGGTATGCATTTTTTTCTCCTTTTTTTTTTTTTTTTTTTTTTTTGGTTTTCTCGAGACAAGGTTTCTCTGTGTAGCTTTGGTGCCTGTCCTCGAACTCACTTTGTAGACCAGGCTGGCCTTGAACTCACAGAGATCCACCTGCCTCTACCTCCCAAGTGCTGGAATTAAAGGTGTGCGCCACCACCACCCGGCTTCAGTATGTACTCTTAACCACTGAGCCATCTCTCTAATCTCTACTCGGCTAAATTTTGATTTGTTTTTCTTTTTTGGGGACAGGATCTCTATATTTAGTTCAGGCAGGCCTGGAACTCACTATGAAGCCCAGGCTGGCCACAAATCATGGCAAGCCTCCCATCACTGTCACATCTTCTATGTTCCTAATGTTCCTATTCAGACAGGGTCTCATGGTCCTGGTTGACCGGGAACTCACCACGTACACCCTGATGGCCCTCAGCTCACAGAGATTCACCTGCCTCTGCCTCCTGGGTGCTGGTATTAAAAGCAAGCAATTAGGTGGTGGTAGCTAATGTCTTTAATCCAGCACTTAGGAGGCAGAGGCAGGTGGATTTCTGTGAATTCCAGGCCAGCCTGGTCTACAGAGTGAGTTCTAGGACAGCCAGGGCTACACAGAGAAACCTTGTCTTGAAAAACCAAAAAACAAAACAAAACAAACAAACAAGAGATTAAAGGGGGCTAGAGAAATGGGTTAGAGGTTAAGAGAACGCACTGTTCTTCCAGAGGACCTGAGTTTGCTTCTCAACAATAGTCTGTAACTCTAGCTCCAGGAGATGACTCCCTCTTCTGGCCTCCCCCTGCACCTGCACTCAAGTGCACATGTGCCCCCCCCAATTCATACATAATTAAAAATTTAAAAAATAAATCTTGAAAAGCAATTAAAGGCATGTGCCACCATGCCCAGTATTCTGCCTACCTTTCATTGGATCTTTCCCTAGTTAAATTCTCTTGAAACCCAGTATGGTGGTTTACACCTGTAACGCCAGCACTCGGGAGGATGAGGTGGAAGAATTGCTGCAAATTGGAGAATAGCCGGGGACTACAGAGTGAGTTCTAGGCCAGCTTGGGCTAGAGTGAGATCCTGTCAATCTTCATCACCTTTTTTTTTTTTTTTTTTTGAGACAGGGTCTTTCTGTGTAGCCCTGGCTGTCCCAGTGGGACTCACTTTATAGTCCAAGGTGGACTCGAACTCACAGAGTGCTGTGATTAAAGGCATGTGCCACCATGCCACCACTGCCAGGCTCAGATCTACCTTTTTCTTTTCTTTTTTAAATTGTATTTATTTATATAAGTATTTTTAGGAGTGCAAATTTTTTAGGTACAAGTGCTCTGTCTGCATGTATGCCTGCAGGCCAGAAGAGGGCATCAGATCCTATTACAGATGGTTGTGAGCCATCATGTGGTTGCCGAGAATTGAACTCAGGACCTTTGGAAGAGAAGCCAGTGCTCTTAACCGCTGAGGCATCTCTCCAGCCCCAGATCTGTCTCTCTTTTATGCTCCTTCCTCACATTTCCCTCCTTCTTCAAATCCCTCCTTTCCACTTCTTTTTTTCCCTTCACCTGCCTTCTAGTACCCTTATCCTTCCACTCCCCTGCCTCCACCTTTTCCCCCTTCCCCTCCACACTTCCATCTCTGCACCGAAGCCCTTCTTGGCAAGCTGAAGGCCGTGATAAAATATGAATGAGCCGTCTGTGCATGGCAGGCATTCTCGCCAGGAAAGGCAGAGCCAGTGGAGCAGCCGAGACTGCCGTGGAAAAGATGCCATGTTGGAGCTGTTGAGAAGGTGGGAGGCCTCCTGCCAAAAAAAGGGGTCCAGGGTGGAAGCAGGGGTGCTGGCTATCCCTGAGAGTGCAGGAAACTTGGTGGGTGCTCTTCTGCTTTATCACAGGCACAAGCAAAAGCATGGTTTAAAGAGTGGAAGAGAGGAAGGCATATGATTCAGCATCCCCAGCAGCATGGGCAGATCAGCCACCCTGGGAGTTACTTACGGGGTTGAGCAGAGGGGCTCCCTCCACCCCAGCCAGAGCACATCCTGGGAGCCGCAAATCTCTCTGGGGGGCTGCAAAGAAGCCCAAGGGCCCCTGCCCCACGGTGGAGGCAGCCCCCAGCTGCCGCAGCTCCTCGATCACCACCTGCACGCCACTGCCCACGCTGTCACACTCCTCCTCCACGGCAGAGAGTGTCTTGCAGGCTTCTCCCGGACTCCCCTTGAGCAGGCCAGGCTCTTCGGGCGGTGGGCTGCGGGCCCGGCTCTCCCCATCTTCATCAGCGGTGCACACTTTCCCCTGCCGTAGCGCGCCCACTTCTTCCTGGAGCTGTTTTAACAACTCGTTGTTGGTCCGAGCAAGACCCAGGGCTGCCTCAGCCAGACCCACTGCCTTGTCCACCCGCTGGTAGATGATATGCAGGAGCTGCTCAGAGTTCTGCACCGCCAGGCCGTGCCCTGTCACTGTGATAGGGGTGCCGGCAGGAGGATTCCCACCCTGAGAACCCGAGCTGCCCTGGCTAGTCTCACTCTTACAGGCACAGCAGCAGCATCTGGCCTCACTGCCACTGGGAGGGGAGAAGAGAATGGTGGCACTGAAGGACATAGCTGATG
The DNA here is from genome assembly GCA_902168405.1 of Peromyscus aztecus. Taxonomy (NCBI): domain Eukaryota; kingdom Metazoa; phylum Chordata; class Mammalia; order Rodentia; family Cricetidae; genus Peromyscus; species Peromyscus aztecus. The sequence goes on from CABHPQ010162728.1 coordinate 17,171, forward strand.
GATGCAGAGAACCGGGCGCACACTGCCGGACGACGGCTCCACGAGTGTTCCAGAGAACCGGGCGCACACTGCCGGACGGCTTCACCAGACGGCTTGTGTTCCAGAGAACCGGGTGCACATTCACAAGTGTTCCAGAGAACCGGGCGCACACTGCCGGACGGCTTCACGAGTGTTCCAGATAACCGGATGCACACTGCTGGACGGCTTCACCAGACGGCTTCACCAGTGTTCCAGAGAACCGGGTGCACATTCACAAGTGTTCCAGACAACCGGGTGCACACTGCCGGACGGCTTCACGAGTGTTCCAGGGAACTGGCCTTGGCCAGGTAAGCACTAGCCTCGAGATTCACTTTCCTTTCTCATGGAAGGTGGTCAGAAGGGCTGGAGCTCCGGGCTGTGGGATCTGCGGAGGCTGGCAGGTGAAAACACACACAGTCCATGGTTGCTTGTCCTCAGCCTTCTGTTGACGGGTCCTGTTGCTCCCTAACCACACAGCACACTGGTGCCACACGGCCTTCACTGAAAGAGTAAAGCAAAACAAAGGGTCGCCTGATGAGTGCAGTTTCAGAGGATTTAAGGCATTCTTCTTGCACCCAAGCAAGGACACTCCCAAACCCCCACTGCAGCCCAGGGAACGGAAAAGGGACACCTGGAAAGATGACAAGGCTAAGGAAGAAGATGAAGATCTAGTTCCTGTTTTTCTCTCCGATTCCTGTCACTAATAACAGTATTGCACCTTGCCGCTCTGACACCATCCTTTAAGGAGTCCAAGACACTTCGTTGTGGTATTGTGTTCCCCAAAATATTGTGCACCCTAATAAACTTATCTGGGGTCAGAGACAGAACAGCCACTAGATACAAAGGCTAGAAAATGGTGGCACTCACACCTTTAATCCTAGCATTCCAGAGGCAGAAATCCCTCTGGATCTCTGTGAGTTCAAGGCCACATTGGAAACGGCCAGGCGTGATGACACACGCCTTTAATCCCAGGGAGTGATGGTAGAAAGCAGAAAGGTATATAAGGCGTGAGGACCAGAAACTAGAAGCATTTGGTTGGTTAAGCTTTCAGGTTTTTTTTTTCCCATAAGCCACCATGATACAACGACTTTAATCTTAAACATGGATCGTGAAAGAAAGAAAGAAAGTTAGAGGGTTTTTGTTTGTTCTCAGGCAAGTTTTTGGTCTTACCATGTAGCCCTGGCTGGCTGGCTGGGTACTTGCCATGTAACACTGCACAATATACAGCAATTATAGCAATTTCCCTGCCGCGGGCTCCTCAGTGCTAGGGCTATGGGCATAAACCAGCACAGCTGACTTGGTGAGGGGTTGATTGGTTGGGCTTTTTAAAGATAGATTCTCACAGTGCACTCCCAGGCTAATCTCAGACTTGTACCGTGTTCAAGGCTGACCTTACCAAGCCCTTTCTGCCTCAGCCTCCCCAATGGTGAGACTATAAGTGTGCACCCCCAAGCCCAGCTTAATCTCATTTTTCTGAATCCCAGTTTTCTCATCTGCTGTGGGATGTCTTTCTGCATGCTGTGAATATGTGTTGCTCTGACTGGTTGATAAATAAAGCCTTTTGGCCTATGGCAAGTCAGGTTATAGCTAGGCAGGAAACTGAAGAGAGAGACAGGAAGAAGAGAGGAGAGAGGAGAGAGACGCCAGCCTGCCGCCCAAGGAACAACATGCCAGCAGACTGGTAAAGCCACGGAACACGTGACGAAACAATAGAGTAATAGAAATGGGTTAATTTAAGATATAAGAGCTAGCTAGCAAGGAGCTTGCCATAGGCCAAGCAATTGGTAATTAATATAAACCTCTGAGTAATTATCTTATAAGTAGCTGTGGGACTGAGGGGCCGGGTAGGAACAGAGAAACCTTCCGACTACACTCATCTCTGGTCTTTATTTGCATAAAGATTATCTATAACAGGGACTGGAGAGATGGCTCAGAGGTTAAGAGCACTTGCTGCTCTTCCAGAGGACCTGGGTTCACATCCCAGCACCCACGTCAGGTGGTTCACAACGAACTGCAACTTCAGCTCCAGGGGTCTGGCTTCCAAGGGTACCATCCTCAACAACACACAAGTACACATAAATAAATAACTTTAAAGGTTTTAAAAAGATTGTCCACATCAAAAAATACCTATAGAGATCTATAGCCAGTGCTCTGCAAATGGCAGCTTGATAATATTATAATTACTACTACTCAGTTTTGTACTCCTACCACAGACATCAACCCTGACTCTAATTTGCTTGTCTGGGGGTTGTTCTTGAGACAGAGTCTCACTATATATACAAATACATACATACATATCCTTGGCTGGCCTGGAACTAGCTATATAGACCAGGCTGCCCTTGAACTCGTGGAGAGCCGCCTGCCTCTGCCTACTGAATACTGGGATCAAAGGCATCTTGTCACCATGCCCAACAGGAATTTTTTTTATTTTAATTTTAGTGATTCTTTGTGGATTTCACATCATACATTGGGATCCCACTTATCTCCCCATCTCCTTGCACCCACCCTCTGCCCCTGCAACCCCACCCCCGAATCAAAACCAAATTTAAGTGAAAAAAAATAAATAAACCAAACAAAATAACAGAATAAGAATAATAATAAAAAAATCTTGTCGTGGAAGCTGTAGTGTGGCCTGTTGAGACACACAGCTTACCCTTTAGTCCATTCATGTTTACTTCCAAAATGAATGTCTAATTTGAATAAAACATAAACGCTTGAAACGGAAGTGGAAGGTATTTGCCCCAACCTTAACATCAAATTTCTTCTCTTTCTTCTCTTTCTCTCTTTCTCCTTCCCCCCCCCCCCCCACTTCCTTTCTTTTGAGACAAAGTCTGTCTTTGTAGCCCAGTCTGGCCTTGAACTTGCAGCAATCCTCCTGCTTCAGCCCCTGGAAGTCTGGATTACAAGCATGAACCACTGTGGCCAGCTTTTTTGTTTTTTAGTATTTATTCATTTATATTTATTCAAATTTTTTGTTGTTGTTTTTCTACTTTTTTTGAGACAGGGATTTTCTGTGTATCCCTGGTTGTCCTCAAACTTGCTCTGTAGACCAGGCTGGCCTTGAACTCAGAGATCCAAGTGCCTCTGTCTCCCAAGTGCTGGGATTAAAAGCATAAGCCACCACCGCCCAGCTAAAGACTTATTTTTAGTTGGTGTGTGTGGTGGTGGGGGTATGGACACCCCTGGAGCCCTGCAGCTGGAGTTATTGGCAGCTCAGCTGCATGATGGACGTGGTTGCTGGGAAGCGGGCTTTTGGAAGAGGATAAACCCCTACCAGCTGAGTCATCCATCTCTCCTGCCTTTTTGCTTTTGAGACTGGGGCTCAAGTAACCCAGGTGTTCTTGAATTCACTGTGTAGCTGAGGGTGGCCTTGAACCCTTTATCTTCCTGCCTCCATCTCTCAAATGCTGGTATTTCGGGCATACCTAGCTGTTTTTCGTTTTACTGAGTTTTACTATCTACCCCAAACTGGTCTTGAACTCACTGTGTAGGCCAAACTGGCCTCCAGCTTGCAGCAATCTCTTTGTCTCAACTTCCTGAGTGCTGTGATTACAGGTGTGGGCCACCGTGCCTGGGATGCAGACAGGAGGGCCAGAAGTCAACGTCACCCTTGGTTACCAAAAGAAAAACCAAACCAAACCAAAAATATCTTGGGGCTGGAGAGATAGTTCAGTGGTTAAGAGCACACGTCGCTCTTGCAGAGGATCACGGTTCAGTTTCCAGCTCCCACATGGTGGCTCATGGCCATCCGTAACTCTAGTTCCAGTGGATCTAATGCCATCGTCTCACCTCCCCTGACTCCTGCACACAGTCACACACACACACACACACACACACACACACACACACACACACGGTGCATATAAACTCTTGCAAGCACAACACACATAAAAATAAAAGCTTTCTCTCTCTTTTGTTTTGTTTTTTGAGACAGTTTCTCTATGGAGCCCTGGCTGTCCTGGTACTCAATATACAGACCAGGCTGGTCTTGAACTCATAGAGACCCACCTGCCTCTGTGTCCTGAGTGCTGGAATTAAAGGTGTGCGTTACCAAGCTCAGCCAAAATAATAAATCTTACAACCAACCAACCAACCAACCAACCAAAAAACCCACAAACTAATGAGTCAACACCACAAATGACAAATGTCGAAATGAGGCTTACTAAGATATAGTTAGGAGTCATTTCGGTACTGTCTCATTTTATTTGCTTTGTTCTTTTATGAGACAAGCTGTCCTGCAGCCCAGGCTGGCTTTGAACTTGCTATGTAACCAAGGACCGACTTGAATGCCTGATCCTCCTCCCTCCACTTCTCCACTATTGAGATTACAGCATTTGCCAGCACATCTGGTAGCCTAATTTTAATACATGGGAAATTAATTTAGAAACTGTACTTTTCAGCTAGGCAAAGCGGCTCATGCCTGTAATCCCAGCACTCTTGAGTTAGAGGCAAAGGAACCACTATTATTTTGAGAACAGCCTGAGTATATCGAGTTTGAGGCAAAACTCCAATTCAAAAAAATATGGTGGGTGGGGCTGGCCATGAGGCTCGGTAGAGTGTCTCTCGTCCTTGGGTTCAGTCACCAGCACTACATAAGACTGGGTCTCGAAGCAAAAGGATCAGAAGTTCAAAGTCATACTCCACCACACAGGAAGGGGCGAAGTCCAGACAGAATAAAAAATACACACATATCACACTTTTAATCTGACCACTCAGGAGGCAGAGGCAAGTAGATCTGTGTGAGTTCGAGGCCAGCCTGGTCTACAGAGAGAGTTCCAGGACAGCCAGGACTACACAGAGAAACCCTGTGTCGAAAAAACAATAACAAAAACAATCCCTGCCCCCCCCCCACCAAAATCAAAACCAAAAAAAAAAAAACCACACACACACACAAAAAAAAGAAAACTTCACCTTTGAACAGAACAGTTCAGGGAGAGGCCATCCATATCTGAACTACCCCTTTCCTCCCAAGTCACATGTGTTTTTGTTCAGACTAAATATATCATATTCTTGGTAGTTTTTCTTTGCTTGTTTTCTCCTCATTCTGAGTTTGAATTTTCTGCATGGTTGAGTTTACCTTCAAACTATGAAAAATAAAAGTTTCTCACTATTTAATAGATGGGTGTGGGTATTCTTTAGATATATGTCCTTACAACGGGCCTTCGACTCATTCAGGGTCGGGATAGAAATGGGCTTTCTTAAATGTGATAGGCCATTGCTATCACAGTCTTCATTTTTGGAAATAAAAAGGAACTAGACACTTAAGGCTCCTTCTCAGCCAGTCAGCCCTGCTGCCTCCATTTTAGGAACAAAATGGTCTTCTTAAAACCCATTCCTATCGGAAATGAGTTATCACACGACAGCAAGTGAGCAGTGACCATAAAATACACTTTCCCTCTATTTGTAGAGTGACCAGTCTAGGCCGGGTAGTGATGGCACAAACCTTTAATCCCTGCACTTTGGAGGCAGAGAGCCAGAGGTGATTTCACAAAGAAACCTTGTCTTGAAAAACAAGCAAACAAAAAAAAA
>CABHPQ010162729.1:14593-36841 GCA_902168405.1 Peromyscus aztecus
CCTCCTTCCCCCCTCTCTCCTTCTCTCTCTCTCTCTCTCTCTCTCTCTCTCTCTCTCTCTCTCTCTCTCTCTCCAGAATGTGTGTTTAATTATTTTCAGGTGTATTTATAAAACAATGCTTTGTTAATTATTTAAGGCTTTTTTTCCAGTACATTTTGAACCTATTCACAGTCCATATCTATCATTACCACCCTCTCCACCTACCCCATCCCTTCCCACCCAACTTCGAGATTTCATCTCATTCTCTTCCTCTTCCTCATCCTCTTTCTCCTCTTCTTCATTCCTCATCAGATTCATTTTTTTGTTGCCCAGCTAGTTTTGGGAGCAGGTCTTCCCTGGTGTGTGAGCAACCTCCCTGAAATCACATCATTAAAGAAAACTGACTTTCTCTCTCTCTCTCTCAGCAGTTACCAAAGGTCAAAGTCAAAAGTTGTTCAGGTCGTGACTAGGATTTTTGTGTCAAGCCTGGAAGAGGGATAAATATGAGGAGAGATAACTAAAACTAAAGAGCTTTGGGAAAAGGCATATGAAAAATTATAGCATCTATAAAAAATATATACTTGTATGAATACAATGAAGTTTAGTAGAGTTGTTCTATAATGGGGGAACAAAACTCCAACTGTGGGAAACCCTGCAGATGGTCATGGCAGGCAAGCAAACAAACCACAAAGACGTGAGAATGAAAACTTGGTTCCAATTTCTCTCAAGAAGTTGGGTTCTAGAGATAGGCTACCTATACTAGTTTAAGGGCAGAAGGAAGGCTCTGGCCTGGTCTTGGTCATATAGATAGTATAGGAGTCATTTGGGCTATTAGCCATCTCTGGCCCTAGTTGTAGGACCTTCAGTGAGCCTTTGGCTATACAAATAAAGTAAGGGTCATTTAGACCATTAGATGTCACTGGACCTGGTTGTGGGAGCTTGGGGATCCCCTTATTATAAAGATTATTTAGATTACTAGCTCCCTCTTATCCTGGTTGTAGGAGCTGTATGGCCTGACCCAACAGATAATACAGATCACCAGGCTGTCAATCATCTGCAATTCCCAGCTTTCTGGACAGAGGAACAGGTTTTATGTCCATTCCTTCTTTTGAGTGAAAAATTATGTGTGCTTAGCCTTTTGTGGGAGGCCTCTCCCACTTTTTTCCCCAGGGCACTCTTGAGGAGGGAGAAGGGGGAAATATTTAGATAGAAAGATAGAGAGAAGAAAAATAGAAACACAGGACAGCCTCAGGAGGGCCTGGATCAATATCCACTGGCCCCTTCTATCTCTTCAAAAGGGCTTTTTTATAGGAATGCCAAGGGGTGGAGCAAAAGACCTTCCCCCTAGCACAGTCAAGTGAAGACCTTGTCATTCACCTGGTAACCATGCATGTGGTCAAGCCATCCTCTAATGCAGCTTTGCTGGGTAAAGCAAGCTCAGATCTCACTAGGAAACCTCTGTGGGCCACCACAGCTTTCCTGGATTTCCTGGAGATTTGTGGGCACAGGGACATTTGTGCTGTGCTCCCAACACCCAGCTAGACACCCATGGATCTGGCATTGTAAAGACATAAGAACCACTGGCAAGAAAGATCAAATGTTAGCTCATTGTGACACCTTCATTTTAGCTCACTAGCCTCTTTAAAGAACTTATTCACATAATAGGGTATTTATTACTGCAAACTGTACATTTCAAGTGGACTTTCTGGATGTTTTATGTATATTTACATACTCTGTAAATATTAAGGAGAGAATGACAGAATGAAAGACAGAAAAAAGAAACCTGTTATTTTATAGTAATGTTTTCTGTCTTCTATGTTTTAATGAGTATGAAGTTCCCAGCATGTGAAAATGATTAACATATGAAGAGATGAAAGATTTGTGATGCTAATTAGTTTATTTTTTATTACCCATTGTTTTCATGCATTTAAAGACTTTCATATGCCAAGGAGAGATACTCTAATATTATGCTTTAAACTGGTGTCTAGGGAACCAGAAATGGGAGTTAACATAAGAAAAGAAATTGATTGTGTAAATATGGGTAGTTTACGAACAAGTAAATCATTTTCTTTATTAAGTAAGACCCCTACATTTTGGAGACCACAGGTAAATGAATATCAATACTTTTTGTTGCTTGTTACAATTACTGAGACTCCTTCCATGATTAAAGCCTGCAGAAACAGTCAACATAGGGATAGTGATAATCTGACTGGTGAGAGAAAAATGAAATCAAGTGTTTGGCAGTTCTGTTCTAACAGGAGTAATTATGGTGCATTGTTGAATGTAGGCTTCCTTGAGTGGAATCTACTGACTGAGACAGGTTGAAATGTAAGCATAGGAGGAATAGCAAAGGAAAATCTGAGGTCAAATGGGAATGTTTTGTGTGTATGTGATGGGGTAAGGATGTTCATATGAATGTTGGCAGTTTGCAGTTATGTATACATATGCGGGGAGGCTAATAGTTAACATCCAGTGTCTCCTTCAGTCACTCTATACCTTGTTTTGTGAGACAATGTCTCTCACTAAACCAGTGGATTACCAACTGGGTAGCAAACTCCATGGATCCACCTATCTTCGCCTCCCCATTTCTGGACGTACAGACACAATCCATCTTGCTCATCTTTTTATGTGAGTGCTGGGAATCTGAACTCAAGTCCATGCTTTAATAACTGCATGCATATAATGATTTTAGCATATGTGAAAAAAGAACATACTCATACACATTGCATAAATAAGATGTATGAAGATCAGTGAAATGTAGCCCAAATGTATTAGATTCAAAATGTTAATTATACCAAAATCCAGATGTGTCATTAGGTAGATATTAGTTTTGAAGAACAATAAACATTTTTTTTTGCTGTTTTGCACCCACATCTAGAGGATGCTTTAATTTTTACTGTAAACTCAAGAGATGTATTTTATGATCTTGATAGAAAGTGACAAGACACTTGAACATATTTTGTCAATAAAGAACCAGATCCTGAATTAGGTCAAGTTTTAGCCTCTAGGCTAAGTACTATTGCTTAACAAAATGCATTTTGTATTTTATTGAGTTACTCAGATGCAAACCAACTGCCTCTTTACTATTTATTATTTAGGATTTAAACGTACTAAATATGGAACAAATGAGAAATACCATTTGTTGAATTCTCCAGGAACATTGTGGACAGAACTCTTAGGAAGAAAATGTAAAATAATTTTACAAGTGGAAAATAAATGTTGTAGATGGGCGGTGGTGGGACACAACTTTAATCCCAGCACTTGGGAGGCAGAGCCAGGTGGATTTCTGTGAGTTGGAGGCCATCCTGGTCTACAGAATAAGATCCAGGACAGGCACCAAAACGACACAGAGAAACCCTGTCTCAAAAAACCAAAAAAAAATGTTGCTGCAATGACCTTCTTTTTGTTTTGTGCATGATCCAGTAGGTAATGAAAATACCTTTAAAAAGATGACTGTAAATGACGACTGTCTCCAACTAGTGTTACATTGTGAGCACACAATCACACAATTAAGAAATATAATTGAAGATCACAGTTACAAATAGGTCCTTTTCAGCAATCAGGAAATGAAGCTGGAAGATTAGCAAATATCAAGGTATAAGTCAATACTTATAAACAGAGCATGTGATACACAACTTGACTTCACCTTCAAGAATATATTATGTACCTGTTTTTTCTATAAAACAGATTACCTATTCCTACATATACCCTTGACATTCAAAATCTGTGTTAGCCATTGTCATTTTATTTTAAAAGTACATACACATTTATTGCAAAGTTTCAGTTGTCTGTTATATTTTATAAATATATTTCATTATTATTGTTAAAATGACTAAAGTAAGAAAAGGCAAATTTAATTTAAACCCACCTCCATTTTCTTTCATCTGATGAACATTGCCTCATGTAGATTAACAAATGTCATTTCAAGGTCTATGAAATTCAATGTCTACAATAATCCTTTGTGCTTTATAGGTTAAACAAAATAAATACAAAGCCATTTGATTCATTGTAGTTCATTCAATACTGAACAATTCATATGATCTGTTGCACAGTTTAACAGACTCTTTTTAGAGAACTATTCAATTGCAGAAAATTGCACTGAGTAAGAATTCTCACATTTGCCTTCTCTCCTACCAGCACAGAGTAGCTTCTTTTATTAATATCTTGTTTTACAGTATGGCTTGTTCACTACAGCTGATAAAAGGCCCTTCATCACTGAAGTCTATAGCATGTATTAGGGTTTACTTTTTTGTTTTGTAAAACTTTATTGGTGTTGGACCTGCAAAATGGTTCAGCAGATGAAGGTACTTGCTGTCAAGCCTGGCAACCCAAATACCATCCCTTCAATATGTGTAGTGGAAGGACAGAACCAACATCTACTCTTTGTCCTCTGATTTCTACATGCGTGTTCTGACATGACTATACCCTCATGTGTACACATGCTAGAAAAATAAATGAACAAACAAGTGAATAAAATTCATGTAAGGTGTAGATAATAAGAGACCGCATAATGCTTAACCCTAAGTGGATCCTACATACCAAGGCTAAGGAACTATCACAGAAGAAGTGATAGAAAGAGTACCAGAGCCAGCAGCAGTAAATGAGTACAGCTTCTTTGGGACACATCTGGGCAGCTCAACAAACGAACCTACAGTTGCTGTGATAGCACACACATCCCAGAAAACCAAATATTAGCATGGAGAGGGAACTTGGGCGTACAATCCCATTTCTAGACACAGAGCATTTGACACCTTTTATCTACGAGGAGATAGAGAGAGATAGAGAGACTTGTAAGTCAACAATGTTCCAATAGGAGACCATGCATCCAAGAATACTTGAAAAGCATAAACTGATCTTAATAGTTAAAAAAAAAGACACAAAAATGGTTGAGTAGGGAAGATGGGCTTGATATAAGAGATGGGGTAGCAAAAAAATAAAACCTTTTAAACACATAAAATTCTCAAAGTACCCATAAAGACAAATGGAAATGTACTTGGTGCTGGTACTTAATAACTATTTAATAATTTAATATACATTTCATGATAAAGTATGATTAGTCTATATTAGTGCATAAATGCTTTATACAGTTTTATTCTCAATCACATGACTATATAGAAGTTTTGCAGACATATACAGATTATTTTCATATGTTATTTCTATTTTTATGTTTCTAATATTTTTTCAAAATTATTTTAAACTAAAATAAAAAGTAATGAATGAATTGTAATACACATTGAAAGAAGTATGGATTTTGACAAATTTATGACAAACTTGATGGAATGACAAAAGTGCTACTGACTTAAAATTACTTGTATTCTGCTTCTTCAGTCTTGCTCCTCCTTCACTTTGGCAGGCCTCATTGTGTTACAGATTTAGAAGCAAACACTACGTAGACTTTCAGTGAGACTTCCTTTTCTTCTTGAAATATATTTAATGTCCTACCTCATACTTTCCTGTATCTTGATAGCTCTTTTTTTAATTAGATGGATTTTGATACATAAAATATTAAAATGTACATAGTACTGGGGCACTATGTCATGTTTTTATAGTTTTTTCACATATAAACATAAATATATAAAATTATATATATACATAGAGTAAATTATATATATACATATATATACAGTGTTCATCAGAATAAATATATCTACCTTCTCAAACATTTGTCAGATTTTATGGTAAAAAAATAATATAGTTCACTTTGTTGCAATCAGCCTACTTTGCCCGAACACACCTGTGTTTCCATTTTATTATTACTAGTAAGCTGGTTAACATTTCATCGCATGTGTGTTTCATGTTTCTGCACAGCTTATAAGATTTGGAATGACTCTAAATGTGTCCAGTGTAAATATTCATGTCTATCATTGTATTTGAATGGAATTCTTCCATATCCCTTGGGGAAATAGCAAGGAAAATGGCTGCTGGGTCATAGGAAAGGTCACATGAGAAAAGAATGTAACTTGTAAGGAAATGGACTCTACAGCATGTGAGCAAGGCTAAGGAGGTCAAAGTTCCAAGTTCAAGGAAACACAGGATAAAGGAAGAAAAAATGATATGTGCTTTCACTGGGAAATCAAATTTGAAGAGGTAAGAATAAAGTAAACGAAATCCTGGAGAGAGGGAGTGAAAGAGAGAGAGAGAGAGAGAGAGAGAGAGAGAGAGAGAGAGAGAGAGAGAGAGAGAGAGAAATTAACAGGAAACGAAGAAACAGGTACAGAATATAGGAGGTTTTCAAATACTCCTAGGATTTTTAAAGTCATTATTACTAAGGAAACATTCCTATATGCTCCAAAAACTAAAATCAATAAAATATCAATACCGATAAGAAGAGAAAGAGTCAGGTATAGTGGCAAACTGTAACATCACACTCAGAAAGCTAAGGCAAGGTCGTGAGTGCAAGCTTAGCTTGGGCTCCATGGTAAGCCTTGGATCTGGTCGGCTGCTTTGCAAGACTCTGACTTAAAAAATAAAAGAAAACCAATAGTCTTGTTGGGACACAGCCTGGGTGCTGGGAGGAGGGTATATAAGGCCTTCCCTATTATTGAATAAATGAGTCTACTGTTTGTCTTTCAAAAAAAAGAAGAAGAAGGAGGAGGAGGAGGAAAAGGAGAAGAAGAAGAAGGAGGAGGAGGAGGAGGAGGAGGAGGAGGAGACAAAGAAGAAGAAAGAAAGAAAGAAAAAAAGAAAGAAAAAAAGAAAAGACAAAATTTGATTGAATACTGAGTGCCTGAGTAAAAATACAGGATTCTATATAAAATGCGTGATTCACAAAGATCAAGTAGCATTCGATTTGTACTAAGTTAGGGAATATAAAATGATCATTAAGAACAGTGAGACATTACTATTTCAACAATCTTTCAAAATGTTCAGTCTAACTTCTATCTAGAAGTAATATTTCCCAGATCAGTTTTCATTAATGTTTCAATAACCCCCGCACAGCTTCTCCTCTCAGACAGAATATGTCCAAGGCCATAGGAAGAAGAAAAAGGTTAGAAATAACTTCAAGGGAAAGTTGTGTGTGGGAATTTAGTTTTCGTCGCTGTTTGCTCTTGAGATTGTATTCCAATGACATTTTTCCCTTCCTTTTTCTCCCTCCAAATCCTCCCATACATCCCTCCCTGCTCCCCTTCAAATGCATGGCCCTCTTTTTTAATCATAATTTCATATATATATATATATATATATATATATATATATTTGTGTATGCATTTACATTCCTAAATATAAACCGTTGAGTCCGTATAATGTTCCTTGCACATATGTTTTCAGGTTTGACCATTGGGTACCGGACAACCAATTGGTGTGCTCTTCCTTGGGAAAGTCCAGCTCTCCAGCCGCCAGCTTTCCTCCCTTACCTACAGTTCTTTGTGTAGGTTGACGTATATGTCATCAATAAATTTTGATGGTACTTTGCTTTGTATTGTTCTGGAAACCCATTGAAATCATGTGATAGACTGAGATACTAAATCATTTGCTTAAAATTTGAAGACTTTAAGTGTGACTATATATTCCTAAGGGAGGCCTGGATATATAATGTCATAAAATATTAAGAGACATTGGAGGAAAGAGTGGATGCATTGCTATCTAGTTTCCCACTCATGTAATATTCCCTTCTTTCTTTGTCCTCATCTATTCTCTCATTGCCCTCTGACCCTTCTATTTTCCTTTTTTCTCTCTTCCTCCTTTCTTTTATTATTTCCTTACCTTAACTAAATAATAACTGAGCACTTACTAAATTCTAAGAACACATAGTGTGTTAATTTTTGGAGTTTGTATATGACCATGTGAGAAAAAACAACTTTCAGATTTTTTGAAAGAAATTATTTGCACTTAAAAGAATTCTGCTATTTTTATGTTATAGGAAAAAGAAAAAAGTCACCTTCATTTTTCATTGGCAGTATTCTTGTTTCCTAAAGGAATTTGGCTCTTAGCTTGCTATCTACGTTAATTTAATATCAATAAAACATGAAACATAACCAGAACTGTCAAACACAGAATTCTGCCAAATATAACGTCTTAATATGAACCCTGTATAAAAGGCCATTAAATATTCATATATTCTTATTTGAATCATATTTCATTGTCTATTCATGTGACTTAGGTTATGAATTATAAGAGGACCTAAATTTATCGAAACAATGGAACTCATGCTATGTTTTTAAAAGGCATATTCACAAGCTCTCCAATATTCAAAAGTAGGTATGGTTATCTTCTTGGCCCATAAACATCTACTCAGATATATTAGCTCCATTTATATGATTTATAAATACATTCTCTTACTGATCTATGAATTTACAATGCAAAATTGTATTTTCAAATATGTTCTATTATTTGACTTAAACTATATTCACTAGTATATATATTTCTATATATATTTATAGATTAAATAAAATCATTTCATGATCTACATACATATATTATTTGTAACATGAATTAGTGGTTCAATAGATTGCCAAGTATAATTATCATTGTTCATATTCAATAGCCTCATTTTTTTTCTAATAGATGCCTCAGTGATAATAAGGAGCAGGCTAGATTCACTGAGATCCCACCATATCCTATGTCATATGTTGTAGAATATTATTTCAAGGTGTGTTAGTTTTGTTTATGCTCTGAAGCGTTTGTTTAATGATGCAAAGATGTGTTTGATTAAATAAAATCTACCAGCGGTCAGGAGGCTGAGTCAGCAATTAGCAGACAGGAAGTGGTAGGGAGGAGCCAGGTGGAAAAGGGTTTATAAGGAGGGCTTAGGAGAAGCAGGAAAGATGGCTCAGCTGTTAAGAGCACTGACTACTCTTCTCGCGGTCCTAAGTTCAATTCCCAGCAACCACATGGTGGCTCACAATCACCTATAATGGGATCTGTTGCCATCTTCTGGCCTGCAGGGACACATGCAAGCAGAACATTGTATACATAATAAATAAATAAATCTTTAAAAGAAGAAAAGAGAGAAAGAAGCAGGAGGGCTGTTTGGAAGAGGAGAGCAAGGAGATAAGGTGAGCTACTTGCCATTCATCCTCTCTGAAGAGCAGAATTCCACCTTAACCTTTGAATCTTGAGTTCTTTAGAGACACAGAGGTTTAGTTATGTACCCTTCATAGCTTTGCAAGAGTTGGAGCCTGAGAGAACAGAATTCTCCCAGTCTTGCGGCCTAACTGCTGCTTGTCACAGTAGAGTTGCAGTTGCTGATTCAGACAGTTGTGGCTTAAAAGGCAGCAACAATTTAAAAAAGGACAACAGTCTTGTTCACATTATTTACTTCACTGAAGATATTAGGGTGCAGTCATGATCCAGATGATACGTCACTGGAATAAAAAAAAATAAATAGAAAGATAGGGCATGACTGCTCCTAGGCATGGTGGAGGAGATAGGGACATCTGGGAAAGTCCAGAGTGAACATGACCCTGAATGAGCTGGATCATGTGGGGAGAGGTGGAGAGGAAGGGAGAGGAAGGGAGGGGAACCAGCTGCAGAAGCCAAGAGGGTAAAGGTCGAAAAAGGACAAGTAACCAAAACGTCTGGATTATATAGGGAAGAGCAGCCCAGGCCCTTGGGCTGGAGAGTTAAGGGTAGGGAGCAGAATATTCAAGCCAGGAGGACCCTGTAACAGTTAAGGACTGAGGCAGCGTGCTGGGAAAAACTGATAGGGATGTCCGCTTGATATGTTAAAAAGGCACCTCAGCCATTTTCTCAGATTTTGAGACTTAACAGTCACTAGATAAGAAATTATTGAACACAGATAAATCTCTTAACCTGTAGTTTCAGTAAAGTAATAGGATACAACATCCACATGCAACAAGCGGTACTTTTTATATACGCCTAAACAAAATGGTTGAAAAAGAAATCAGTGGTAATATGCCATCAGCGATAACCTCAAAAGTTTATTGTAATCTAGCAATAAATTAAGCAAAGGGGTACAAGCCCGTGACAATGAAAACTTTAAAACACTAAAAAAGTAAGGCAAGGAGATACGAGTTATTTGGAAAACACTCCATGCTGCTAGATTGGCAGAATCAAAACAGGGAAAGACAGACTAATAATAGTAGATTGCAGACCCAATACAATCATCATCCAAGTTCCAATGACATTCTTTGCAGAAATAGAGAAAATAAAAGCTATGTTAAAGTCAACATGGAAACACAGAAAAACATGGCAAGCCAACACAATGCTGAACATTGGGAAGAGAACAGAGGCATCACATTACCTGACCCTCGACATGACCCCATAGACAAAGTGGTAAAGATAGCACGACACCCATGGATGAGAAGACATGTGAAGCAACAAAACACCATAGAAGAGTCGGATATAAACACACATATTCATGGATATAGAATTTTATTTATATAAACCTTAAAATGGGCACTGGGAAATATCTTTTTATTCATTTTCATTTATTTTATTTTATTTTGAGGTTTTCATACATAGATACTCTATCTACATCATTTCCACACCTTCCTCTTCCTATTTGAGCTCTTTCTGTGCCCCCCAGTATGTCCCAATCTATGACAGCTTCTTCAATTGTATCGTATGTGTGTGTGCATATGTGCATGTGTGCATGTGTGTGTGTGTGTGTGTGTGTGTGTGTGTGTGTGTCTGTGTCTGTGTCTGTATTTGTATTTACAGATGATTATTTGGAAGTGGATGACTAATTAGGGCCTCCCACAAGTGTAGAAATGATTGATCCTCCTTTTTTTAAGCAGCCATTAATTAACTCATCCATATTTTCCGGTCTGCATCAAAATTCATTCAAACCAGGTCAGATAACTTAATTTAAAACTAGAGGGCTCAACAACACTACATTTTGCTCAGTTATGATTTTCTGTAATGGTCTCCATCTCTTGCAAAGAAAAGTTTCCTTGAGGAGTTGTAGAGCTATAACACAAATTTCTAAATGGTCTTATTAATAATAAACAAACCTGGAGCCAGATATCGGGGTAAATTCTGAAAGGTAAGAGAGACTTCTCAAGCCACAGTCAACTTCACCTTGCCAGCTCCTCAGCCAATCCTGTTTCCTCAGACTGGAAGCCTCTGAGTCCTCATCCAAAAGTGTCCCTGCTGAAGTGCTGCTAAAAAGTCTAAAAGCTTAAAAGCCTCTAGTTCCTGGTCCTCATGCCTTATATACCTTTCTGCTTCCTGCCATCACTTCCTGGGATCAAAGGCTTGTTTCCTTCCCAAGCAAAGACATGAGATCTCAAGTGCTGGGATTAAAGTTTTGTGCCACCATGCCTGACTCTATTTCCAGTGTGGCCTTGAACTCACAGAGATCCTGCTGGATCTCTGCCTCCAGAATGCTAAGATTAAGGATGTGTGCCACAGCTGTCTGACCTCTATGTCTAATCTAGTGGCTGTTCTGTTCTCTGACCCCAGATAAGTATATTAGGGTACACTATTAGGGTACACAATATATTTGGGTGCACAATATATAACCACATAGAGCCCCAATCGAATCAATATATCTAAACACAACTTCTGAACCTAAGGCTTGGTTGTCATTATGGAAAAGGTAACAGAAATATTGCAAAAGTCAAAGGAACAGGAAACTTACTGTGAGATATTTTTATTCTAGAAATGTCAGAAAAGCCCATGAAGTTTCACCAACAAGGCTACCTAAAAAGACTTAAACATTTATGACACCAATAGACATACTAATCTGGAATGGGAAAAACTCAAGCTCATGAGCGATCAACTCTAGACAAAAACTACAGGCAACTAAAGGATGCTGATTGTGGGAGAAATCATTTTCCCCATGGAAGAGACCATCACCACAGAATGAAAGTATAAAAACAGATTTCTGAGCAGAACCCCAATAACATAGAAAACAGCCCCAAGATTTGACAAATGGAATTGCATGAAATAAAAACCCACACAGCAGAAAGAACTTTTAATAGGATGAATAGTCTACAGAATGAGAGAAAATATTAGCCAACTATATCTCAGACAAGAGGTTAATATCTATGATACATTTATAAATCTCAAAAAAGAAACACTAAAGAAGCAAAATTGCCAATCAATAACTGGCCAATAATATAAATATATAGTTTTCAAAATAACAAAATATGCAGATAATCAATAAATACTTTCATTAAAGCTCTGTCTATTCAAAAAATTTTAAAAAAACAACAACAAAACAAAACATACAAACAAAAACAAAACACCACTCTTGTTGTAAAGGGAATAAAAGACAGTTTGTTCTGGAGCCATTTTGAGTGACCATGGCCCACGGAACACACACTTAGATTACTTTAAATTCCTTGTTGCTGTGTGGAAGCAGTTTAAAGAAGGTTTATAGTTTTAGAGAACACAGAAAGACATAATTCAAAATGAGCTTATAATACATCATAAAAGTAGTTAGAGCAAGATGGGGGAAGCTTTTCTTCAAGTCTAGGATGAAGTCTGATGACATTCTTAGCTTGGGTTGGTAGAAGCTGGTGATTTACAAAGTAAATACGTTCCAAAGGTTTTTGTCCTCCATCACAGATGTTAGTTCTGAGACAGAGGTGGGGGAAGAATGGCTGTTGAGGGGGTTTGGGGCCTTGAAACTAACCAAGATAAGGTAAAAAGCTTCTGTACCTGGAACATTCCAATTTCTGCACAGTACTGCAATTCTAATCAATCAGTCTTCGCAAACATGGCTTTCTTCCAGGAATTCCTATTCATAGCTCTTAGAGAGGGGGTGGAAAAGTAACTGGGAATATTGAAAAGGGAGAGTACTGCTTGTAAATGGGTACACAGGGGGAGGGGAGGTAAGGAGAGGGGAGGCTATGAGGAAGAGAAACAAGCAAAAGGCAGTATGTATGTGAATTATCCAGAGAAAACTATTGCTTTGTAAACTAAATTAAAAATTAATTTAAATTTAAGATGACATTTTTAAAAGCCCTTCCATTCAAGAAATTTGCAATCTGATGCCATCATGAGAGCATAATAAAGAAAATAGAACAACATAAAGACTGCGGTATACCAGGGCAGGCATTGGATTTTAGATTAGGGCCTGTGACAAAACCATATACTGACTAATCTAAAGCTTATTTTTTTTTCACACAGCTATCTTAATTAATGAAAGATGAGATGGCAGTATATATCAGATACCATATCAAAACTCCCCATTCACACCTCTAATCAAAGTTTTCACTCCTATTTTCCCTCAAGAAACACATTTCTTTTCTGTGAATATTTTAAATCTAGAAATCTACTTGATGTATGAAGTGAAAGATTCTTTTATTTTTCTTCTCTGTCATAAAATGTGTTAGTTTATAGATTTGTTTACTTAGATTAATTTTAGTCCATCTACCTTGAAAGATGATAACCAAATATACCACAAGCATAATTAATGACAATAACTTCATTCAACATGTACCTTGACATTCATGTTTTCTCTCTGTATGATTATCTGGTTTGATCTGTACATCAGTTCTATAGGGTTTATAACACTAGTAAGTAATTAATAAACATTAATACGATAATGAAGACAAAAAGAAATTTGCAAAGATTCATACTCCCTAAAATCTCATGTCAGAGCTTATGTTATATGGGAGTTTCTGTCAGTTTGGATCTAGAATGATAAGAGAAACAGATTCTAACTCATAGCTTTTACACTTAAGCAAACTATCTCTCTTCTTTAGTTTTAAATGTATCTGATATTCAAAACATACTCTCAATTATACCCTAGCTCAGGTGTTCATTATGTGTTTCCATGACACAACAGGGGTGGCCCATCACATTTTATTGCACTTGCTTATTTTTTTGCTACTAAACTCTCAGCAGGAATCATGCCTATAATGACTTTTTTATATCTCAATAATGCAGTGTAATTTCTAGAAGATAGTCATAATGTTTGTAGGGGGCAACTGATTGAGTAATATCTAAGGAAGTGAAAATAATTGAATGCCTAGAAATTTGGGATGGGCATATTGCTTATGTAATGTAAAATAATTAAAGAAGTTGGGATACACTAAACATTTTGCCCATTTATTGAAAATAGACTATTTCCTCATATAATATATCCTGTTTATAGTTTCTCCTCCTTTTTATTACTCCAGCTCTTCCCCATTTCCCCTCCCTTCAGAATCTATTCCCTTTGTCTCTCATTGGAAATGAACAGGCTTCCAAGAGACAACAAATAAATGACAAAATATAATCATAACATGAACTGAAAATATCATATCAAAGTTGGACACAGAAATCCAGCAGTAGGAAAAAGAGACCTGGGAGCAGGCACAAGAGTCAGAGACCCACTTGTTCTCACAGTCAAGAGTCCCCTAATCATTCTAAGCTAATAGCTGTAATGTATATGTAGAGGACCTAGTGCAGACCCATGTATCCTTGTCCTTGCTGCTTCAGTCTTTGTGAGTTCTTATGTGGCTTATTTAGTTCACTCGGAGGGTCTTGTTCTCCTGATGTTCTCCACCCTTCTGGCTCTTAGGCACTATCTCCTGGGTCTTCTTCCAGATTCCCTGAGCTCTGAGGGAAGTGATTTGATAGAGACCTCTCATTTTGACTCTCCATGTAATATCTGGCTGTGGGCCTCTGCATCTGTTTCCATCTACTGCTAGAGGAAGTCTCTCTGATGATAACTAGATAGGGCACCAATCTATGAGTACAGCAGGATATTATTGGAAGTTATTTTATTGATTTTTGTTGGTTTGTTTTTGGCCAGTCATGTTTGGTAATTGGGCTATCTCATCTCTGGTTCTTGGTTACCCAAAAGTATGGGGTATGGTTTCCTTCTTGTGCAATGGGCTTTTAGTCCAATCAGACATTGATTGGCTATTCCCACAAGTTTTGTGCCACCTTTTCCCTAGCATATCTTCTAGACAGCACAGATTATAGGTCAAAGATTTTGTGACTGGGTTGGTTTCCATGTTTCACTTTGGGTAGGCTGCAGAGTACATTCCCTCACCTCACCAAAGATACTAGAATATAAAGGTGAAAGCTCCATGTATGCACCAGCTCAACTTCTCCATGTTCAGTAAGGTATGTGGGTGTTGTCCTTAGCAATGGGACCCCATTGTCAGTTTGCGGCATCCTGGGTTGCTGGGGATTTACATGGGGCCCTACTGACCAACAAATCAATTGAATGCAACCATGTCCTGCCAGTGGATCCTTGCCTGGTGACAATAGGTGACCTATTGAGACTTCATATCCCACATTACTGGTGGTCCTCATCAGGATCACTTTCTTAGATTACAAGAAGTTTCCACTACACTAGCTTCCAATTCTTACCCCTAAAGGTCCCCAATTACATCCATTTCATTCTGCATTCTCTCCTTCCACCTCATCTTCCCGACCACCTGATCCCCCTGTTCCTGTCCCCACCTGCCAGCACTCCGCTCATAAAATCTATTCTATTTCCCCCTCCCAGGTAGATTCTTGAGTTCCTTCCTAGACTGCTCCTCTTTATCCAACTTCTCTGGATCTACAGATTGCAGTTTGATTGTCAATTACTTACTGGCTAATATCCACATATAAATGACTATATACCATATGTATATTTCTCTCAGGGTTTAGGGTTACCTCACTCAAGATGATTTAATATTTTCTAGTTCCACCCATTTGCCTGACATTTTCATGATATAATTTTTTTGAGGAGCTAAGCAATTCTCTACTGTGAAAATGTATGACATTTTCTTTTTTCATTCTTCTGCTAAAAGACGTCTAGGTTGCCGGGCGGTGGTGGCACACGCCTTTAATCCCAGCACTCGGGAGGCAGAGCCAGCGGATCTCTGTGAGTTTGAGGCCAGCCTGGGCTACCAAGTGAGCTCCAGGAGAGGCGCAAAGATACACAGAGAAACCCTGTCTCGAAAAACCAAAAAAAAAAAAAAAAAAAAAAGACATCTAGGTTGTTTCCCGTTTCTGGATATTATGAATAATGCTGCAATGTACATAATTGAGCAAGTACCCTTGTGGTAGGATGACGTATCCTTTGCATATAAGCCCAAGAGTGGTATAACTGGATGTCAAGGTAGATCTATTCCCATCTTTCTGAGGAACCACCATACTGATTTCCAAAGTGGCTGTACAAATTTGCACTCTCACCAGCAATAGAGGAGTGTTCTCCTTGCTCTACAGCCTTGCCAGCATGGGCTGTCCCTTTTGTTATTGATCTTAGCCATTCTGATAGGTGTAAGATGGAATCTCAAAGTACTTTTGATTGCATTTCCCTGATGGTTAAGGCTGTTGAATATTTCTTAATGTTTGTAAGCCATTCCGTCTATTGAGAATTCTCTGTTTAGATCTGTACCACATTTTTAAATTGGACTATGTGATTTTTTTTTATATCAAGCTTCTTGAGT
The DNA here is from genome assembly GCA_902168405.1 of Peromyscus aztecus. Lineage (NCBI taxonomy): Eukaryota > Metazoa > Chordata > Mammalia > Rodentia > Cricetidae > Peromyscus > Peromyscus aztecus. The sequence continues at coordinate 30,862 of CABHPQ010162729.1, forward strand.
TTGTAACATGAGTCTTAAAATGTCTTATTAAATAAAAAAAAACACAAAAAATGGGAGCTGGGTATTGGAGTTAAAGCCTGAGAGAGATCAGAGGAATAGGAAAAACCATAATTAACTTCACCTCACCAACTCTGCAGCTTCCAAAGCGAGCTACTTCCTGTGTACCCACACCTATATGCCTTTCTGTTCTGTTCTCTCATTTACTCTCTTAGCCCAGCTACATCACTTCCTCTTCCTGTCCATCTCTGTCACTTCCTGTCTGTCTCTACAGACCTCCAGACCTCTATGGTTAGTGTTGGGATTAAAGGCATGTGTCACCATGCCTGGCTTTGTTCCCAGTGTGGCCTTGAACTCACAGAGATCCAAACAAATCCCTGCCTCCCAAGTGATAGGATTAAAAGCATGTGCTACCATTGCCTGACTTCTATGTTAACATAGTGGCTGTTCTGTTCTCTGCCCCCTCCAAATAAGTTTATTGGGGTGCACAATATATCAACCACATGAGTTCTTTATATATTTTGGACATTAGTCCTCTATCAGATGTGGAGTTAGTTAAAAATAAAAATTCTCATTCTATAGCCTGCCTCTTTGTCCTATTGAAGGTGTCCTTTGTCTTATGGAAACTTATTTCAGTATCTGACAAGATACTCATATTTCACAAGAAATAATTCAAAAGATGTTGACAATTGCTAAAATGCTGAATATTCAAGTTGGCTCTAATTGTGAATTTTTAATTTGACATTTTGAATTCAAAGTGTTTAATTTACCTTCACTCATACAAAACAAGCTCTAAGCCCCAAAGGTTCATATAATTAATGAGAGGGAAGCCTTGAACAGATCCACGCCATAGGACAGATCAGAGTTCAGGAAAAGAAATGTGTGTGTGTGTGTGTGTGTGTGTGTGTGTGTGTGTGTGTGTTTGTGTGTGTGTGTGTATGTCTGTATGTCTGTGTGTCTGTGTGCACGTGTATGTGTGTGTGGTTTGCCTATGTGTATGTACTGGAACATTGAGACAAGGCTGGCAGACTGTAGGCTAGTTTAATGACTGGGTGGTTGCTGTGGGATGTTCTGTATGGCAAATGTGTTGCTCTGATTGGCCAATAAATAAAACACTGATTGGCCAGTGGCTAGGCAGGAAGTATAGGCAGGACTAACAGAGAGGAGAAAAGAACAGGAAGGTGGAAGGAGACACTGCCAGCCACCGCCAGAACAAGCAGTGTGTAAAGATGCCAGTAAGCCATGAGCCACGTGGCAAGGTATAGATTTATAGAAATGGATTAATTTACGATATAAGAACAGTTAGCAAGAAGCCTGCCACGGCCAGACAGTTTGTAAGCAATATAAGTCTCTGTGTTTACTTGGTTGGGTTTGAGCAGCTATGGGACTGGCAGGTGAGAGAGATTTGTCCTGATTATGGGCCAGGCAGGAAAACTCTAGCTACAGGTGGTAATGTGAGATTGTTTAAAACCATTCAGCATTCAATTTTAAAAATCATTTTTAACTTTGTGTTCATTGATGTTAGTTTTGTCTTTGATTCTGTCTTAAGCTTCTTCACATTCTTATTATTCTGGATAGCTAGATAAACTGTTACTATTTCATACCTGTAATATTTAATTGAATCTGTATGCTTTATGAATACTATTTCAGAAATATAAGTTCATATATGGATTACCCATGACTTGCACTGAGGTTCTGCCTTGAAAAACACATTTTAGTGTGAAAACAGTTTGTTATACATAGATGTGACACATTTAACATACCAAATGCCATAGTTCAGCCACATGGTGCGTGAGAGTTTCAGTTGGCAACCCACATGTTTATCTAGATAACTGGGAGTTGTCATCCCATGCTGCTGCCAGAATAGACTCTAGCCATATAAGCATGTTAACATGTGTTTATAACTTAAGCTATTTTGAAATGCAACGTTTCTTTATTTACATCAACAGGAATACTTAGTTATATGCATTAGTTACTTTTCTCATCACCACGTCTAAATACCTGACGAGAAACAATATCATGCAGGAAAGATGAATTTTGGCTTGGAGTTTGCGTGCAAAACGTCCATTATGGCTGTACCAGCATGGTGGCAAGGAGAGCTTACAGCAGTTGTAGCATGAGCATGATGCTGCTTGCTCAGATCTCTGCGGAAGCAGAAAAAGGGAAATGCTGAGTCTCATCGGGTTTCCTTCTTTTCATTTTATTCAATCTTGGACCCCAGTGCATGGCATTCATCTGCCAAAATTCAGGGCACTCTTTTCCACTCAATTAATCTTTTATAGAAATATCCAGACAAGTATACCCAAGTGCATGCCTCACTAATACCTCTGGTATTTCTTAAGCCAACCACACTAACAATACATAATAATCATTGAAAATCCCCCCCTAGTCACTTTGACATCCAAATATGTTATTCTAAACCACAACCCCATGTAAGAATTAATTAACTATAAGTCAATCAATAAATATCCTCTTTTCTTACATAAGTAAATATTGAGTCAACTATTTCTTCTCACATGAATTTCTAAGTGCTATGAAGAAAACACACTGTGCACATTGCTACTGTGCTTGGAGGAACAGATAAAATTCTCAGTACTAAACTATTCAGAGTATATTCAGTGGATACTCAGAGTATTCACTTCTATCTTCACAATTATGAATGTCTCCTTTCTTGATTTTTACATATCAAGACCTAGCTGCCCAACACGTGTGTTCATTCCATTTCAGTAGCTTCCTCAACCCCAAATAAACCAGTTTCACTTCAATGATTATTTCACTTCAAGGTTATTTTGTATGGTAAAGGTAAAAGGGGACATACTCAAATGATGGAACAAAGTTTTTTTTTCCTTAATATGTTTTTATTCCAATTATGAAATTAGTACACATGTTGCAATTTTTAGAGGTTTATCTCAGTCAGTTTCAATTAGAAATTGTTTGACTGCTTCTGAAATATGGTTTTGCGATTCATTTCAAGCCATGCCCTAAACACAGGACTACCACACCAAAGAAAATCGCTTAATATTTCCTTCTTGTATTTTTTTAATCAACATATTCATGTTCACAAATATTTATGTATAGAATACCAAAATAAATAAACACATTATTATGTAATAAGTTATTTATATTTTAATTCCTTTTACCAGACCATGAATTCTCAAATAAGTTTATAATTTTGATTTATATAAATACCTACTGCTTAGAATTGCAAAGGGTCACAAATATTATTCAGAATTTTTGAATAGCAGAATAATCATCCTTGCCATTGACATTTTTTCATCAATATTAGAGTATGGGAATCACTTACAGGAAACTCACAGATAGAATAAAGTTTGGAAAATAGCCATGCCCTAATCTGCAGGAACAGTGATAGCAATAGGTTAGCATGTAAAGAGTTTGTGGGCCAAGTGTACAGTAGGGGACTTTAGTGGCTGCTCATCTGATTTTAGTTAGGGAAGTTATCCTGGATCATCAGAATGGAGGTTGTGTTCTCATGGAGCATTTTAAAGAAGACATAAGAGGTAAGTAGGTATAAAATGGCAGCTTCTGTCTTTGAAGACAGAGGAAGTAGATCCTGGAACACAGAAAGGTTCTTGAAGTAGAAAACGTCAAGACCAGAATCTGTCTTAGCCTGAAATGAACATGCATACATCCTGACATTTTTTTTCTTTTATCTCAGTCCAGTGTCAAATGTCTTACTTCTAAACCAACAGAACTCTAAAGGAAGGATTTATGTTGATTTAAGTCTGCAAGCATGTTATTTTGTTACACCAATATCAAGGACAAGAGTGCGGAGATGGTAGAGTATTTGCTGCTCCCAGCTCATGTTGACATCAGGGGAACACTTTTTCTCCATCTTACACCCCAGTGCCTCTTACACCTCTTATGGCTAAATGTTTTCTGTATTGTGAGGCTCCCTTTGTCCTCGAGAGTATAAAGTACTTTTCTTTTAAATTGCTCAACTCTAAGAGCCAGTTTGATATAAAGGAAAAAGGTGGTGAGAAATATGAACCTTTTAAACCAACTTATATTTCCACAATTCTAACACATTTGCTTTAATAACTGACAAATTAAATATATTTGATGTGACTAATTATTAATATGCATTGAAATTGTCAGAATCAAGTTTATTAACATATCTACTACCTGACTCATTTAAAACTATATATATGTTAAAAACACATACATTTTGATAACAAGTTTTGGCTTTAAAATAATGTAGGCAAAGTGAAATTAATGTAAAGGAAGTGTTTTCCACAACTAATATGAAGTGTAAAAATTGCAGCATATTTGGGATACATATGTTAATTCCGACTTCCCATTGTTAATAGCAACTGACTTTTTAGCCCCACCTAGCCAATACCTGCTGTGGGATGTTCTGTATGGCAAATATGTTAATAAATAAAACACTGATTGGCCAGTAGCCAGACAGGAAGTATAGGTGGGACTAACAGAGAGGAGAATTAAGGGAACAGGAAGGGAAGGAGGAGACTGCCTGCAGCCACCGCCAGGACAAGGAAGATGTAAGGTACCAGTAAGCCATGAGCCAAGTGGCAAAGTATAGATTAATAGAAATGGGCTAAATATAAGAGTAAGAGCTAGACAATGATAGGCCTGAGCTAATGGCCAAGCAGTTTAAATAATGTAAGCATCTGTATGTTTATTTTATAAGTGGGCTAAGAGACTGCCGGGGCTTGGCGGGACTCGGAGAGAAAACTCTCCAGCTACAAATACCAATTGTCCCCTTAAAACGAAGGTCTTAACTTCAGTGCTGCTGTTCTTGATGACAAGGGGATTTGTCATCCCCAGCCATTTGCTCCCCTCTGAAACTTCCCAAGTCAGGTCTCCATCTTCTGTATTCTTTCAGCATTATGTTCCAGGTTCCCATGGAACAGATTACTAAGTTATTAGCACTCACAGGCTTTCCAGCTCAAAATTGCAAATGCTTGCCCAGTCCTACTTAAAACAACATGATCTGTTCTGTCACAGTAATCCCTGACTCCTTGGTACCAACTTCCATTATAGTTAAGTGTCTATTGCTGAGATAAAAGATGGATCAAAACCAACTTGAGTGCCAGGTATGGTGGCACATGCCTTTAATCCCAGCACTGAGAGGCAAAGATGGACAGATCTCTATATGAGTTGGAGGTTATCCTTGTCTATATAGAGAGTTCCAGAAGTCAGGGCTACATGGAAAGACCTTGACTCAGCTAACTAACTAATAATAATAACAACAACATCAATATTAGGGTAGAAGACAGTTTTGGGTTTTCTTTTTTTCAGTTTATAATTTATCATCAAGGGAAGCCAGGGAAGTAGTTCAAGGCAAGAACTGGAGGCAGGATCTGATGCAGAGACCATACAGGAATGCTACTTACTGGCCGGCTCCCCATGTGTTGCTCAATCTACTTTCATATATATCCAGAGGTGGCACAGGCCATAGTGAGCTGGGCCCTCCAGCATCAATCCTTAATCAAGAAAATGACCTACAGACTAATGTACAGGCCAATTTGATGGAGGCAATTTCACAAGTAAAGTTTCTCTTCTTAGGTGTGTCTAGGCTATGTCAAGCTGACAAATACTAACAAGTATATACATGGTATATATGTATTATAACACTACATGACATTTCATTAATATATATATATATATGTGAGTGTATATATGTATATATATATTATGTTCTTACAATTCAGTTACATATATTTTCCTTTTTTATTTCAAATTCATCTAAAGTCCATTGGGTTCTTTTATATTGTATAACTCCAGTAAGAATTAAATGAAGCAATGTCTCAAGAAAGACTTTATCTGCTATATGCTCCTTCAGATGAGAAAAGTCATATTTGCATGTTAAGGTCATTTCAAATGGTCTTTCTATAAAATATCAGTAATTAGTGCAATGGAGCAGGAAGCTTTTGCTTTTAGTCCTGCAGCTCATTTGTGACCTTTCATGCTAAAAATTCTAGTTGGAGCATTTAATTCTTTC
>CABHPQ010162730.1:0-26273 GCA_902168405.1 Peromyscus aztecus
GGGCGCGGGCGGGCGCAGCGGGGTGGGGGAGCCGGCCTGGCCGTGGGGACGGTGGCCTCGATGCTTGCGTGCCGGGTCCCGCTGCTGTCACTGGCGCGGACGCCCGCGGCACCCGGCTCGCGGGAACCTGTTTTCTGGCCCCGCTTTGCCGGCTCCGGTTCTGCCGCGCTCCGAGTTTTCTGAAATCTGACCCTCCCCGGGGCGCTGTGACCCGGAGAGAAGAAACCTTACTCGCTGTGGGATCCAGGCTCCGGCTGTGCCACACCCGCGGCGGGGCCACTGGAGCCACTCTCGTCCCTGTGCCCTTGGGCCACTCTTGGATACCACGGCCCTGTCTCTGTCCAACAGAACTCGCTGCAAAAAACTTCTTTCTGAGGGTGCCCTGCCTCCCAGATACACAAGCAAACAAGAAAGGAAAGCCCAAGAACCTGGGCTTGGGATCCAGCCTGGGATCATCCTGAACTAGGGAAAAGGAAGGAAAGAAAACAGGTTAAGGCTGCAGCTAGGGGCTGGCCCTGTCACGATCTCCTTAGGGCATGCAGGCAGGTGACAGTTATCCACACCTTCCTTTGCTGTTTGGACAGCATTTCCAAAGGTTTTTCTGTCGCCGTCCAGCCGGCCCAGTGGTCTCTTCAGAAAGGCTTCGGCAGAGGACTTTTCTGCCGAGAGATGATAGGGAAATGGGTTTGAGACAGGTGTCCAGGCACTGCGCCAGCCCGACTTGAGACCTGTTGGAGTGCTTGCCCAGGCAGCCAGAGAACAAGGAAGGCTTAAGGTGAAGAAGGGCAGTTGGTGCCCCGGGCATTTAAAAGTGAAAAGAACACAGGGACTGAAATTCAGGGGAAAGCTAAAATTGAAGTTTCCCCCTTATTACCCTTCCATTCTCTTTTCCTTTCTCCTGAGAAGTCTCTGAAACGGAGACCACGTAAACTGGTTATCAGTCCAGGATGTATCCATGAGGCTCCAAAGCCATCTTTGGGCTTCAAAGATTGAAGAGGAATTTGTTCTTCCTGTACATTGTGCTTAGAAATCTTTCGTCAATGAAAAATAGACTAGGAAGCAGTGGCCTGGAGTCAGTGGTAGCCTTCCCCAGCCTCCTGGGTAATTGAATAATCATGTGAGCCAAAATAGCTACTGAAACCCTGACCCCTTCTTGGGAGATTTTTGGTGGCTCTGTCTACTTGGGCATTGAATAAGAATCACAAAAATAGATGACCAAGCAGGAAGTTGTTCGGCAGTCATTCTCAAATGGGACCTGTCTTGTTCTAAAAATGTTCAAAGAAGAGTACAAGCTTGGTCATATGCTCTGTAGGACTGAGTCTTAAAAAACAAACAAACAAAAAAAAAACTCACCTAAATCTCTTTATTGTGCCCCAAACCTATTTCTTCTGTTTTATACACAGAGATGTTTACGGGTGGTGTGACTGGTCAGCCTTCTGTTGCTTGACAAGCCAAAACTGTGTCCAGTGATTTTAGTTTTTCTAGGGGCTGTGTTTCCTAGCCCTTTCTTGACTTGAATTTTTCTTCCAATGAACAAATCCTGGCTTCTGCGTACGAGTCTTGGAGTTGGATACATTTTTTTTTAAATAATGTCCTGTGACTAGTGCCTGTCAAACAAGTGTGTCATTGCATTTTGGACCACGGGGCTGTTAATTCCCCGCAAAGGTTGTGTTAACAACACAGCTTCCCTGGCTCTCATCTCTTGTCCAAGCTCTGTTCTTTCCTCCTTCTCCAGTTAAAGTTCCGCCCCTCGCTGGCCTGCAGTTTCACTTCTCAGTTAGGACCATGCTGGGTACTTAGACCTCACTTTCTAGCTCTCCGGGTTACTTGTCTTGCTGCTGTGTGTCTACCAGTTCTCATTTCCTGCATCAGAGTGACAGATCGTATGTCCCTTCGCTGAGGCTTTTCTTAAGGGAGAGCGTCTGAAAGAGAGAACAGGTGCTCATGACAGGCCACACCCCCCGGTGGGACTTCTAAATCAGTTGATGAGATCATAATTTGTGGCATAGACTCTCTAGGTACGATCGTACCCATCTTTGCTGAAGGTATTTCTTCCTGCATTTCCCCCACAGTCACTGTGCTTTGAATGATAGAAATACAATGATAGAAAACCCAAGGACAAGCCTCTGGGTTTTCAGGATTGTTCTTTTATTTTTAAGTGAAGTTCTTGCAGTCCTCGGGGATGCTCTGTTTATAGCATGAGGTCCCCAAAATGACAGCGCTTTGACTGTGTAGCACCGGTCAGTTCCTTAGTTCCTCCAGGAAGGGGTTGGCTCACACCATGAACCACCGACGAGTTTTACAAGTTCGTCTTCTGTCGGGCTCCTCTTACTGGTTCATCCTTGGCCGTGGGAACTGTCCTCGGAAATGACCTTTGGTGTGTCACCCCCTTCTGTAGCTGCTGTTGACGTGTTCCAGGTCGCAGTCTGTACTTGCTGCAGAAATGCTTTCTGAACAGACTGCAGCCCTGGGAGCAGGATGGGAGTCGGTGAGCGTACAGCTGGGTGGAGCAGAGCCCCAGGTGGACAGAGGAAACCGGGAAGGCCCGTGGAGAACAGCACCAGGGCCCCTGGAGCACCTTCACTGTGGTCCTGAAGAGGAGCCACTGTCCCTTCAGGAGAAGGGTAAGAACACACAGGGGGTTTCGGAAGCCCTAGAAGTCTTCCAGTCTCTGCTCAAAAAGTGGTGTGAAAAATCCCTAACCTGGCTGGGTGCGGTTGTTCACACCTGTAATCTTATTAGTTGGAGGCTAAGGTAGGACTGCCACAAGGTCCAGGCCAGCCTGAGCTACATAGCGTGACTCTGTCTCAAGCAATCATAGTAACTCGAATGGCCCTGGACTGAAGGACGCACCCCATACCAGGTCCAGCCTGTTTTTCCTGGGCTATGCTGTCCAGTACACAGTGAGGTCCTGCATTTTCCAAACTGTGAATGGACTTCTTCTGCTTCTCACATAATCATTCCTCCTACATGCAAGTGCATAATTAGTGGTATTGAATGTGGGAGACACAGGAAGTGCTAGAGACTCGTTTCTGTTGGAGAACGTGGCCAATAATATGTATTTTACTTGATAATAATCCAGCACTGTCCATTCAAACTACAGCTATTCTAACTGAATGTCCCTAAATCCTTACAGAACATTTTGAGTGGAGGCCTCTACATCTATAGGTGTGCATTTGAGTTTTTACCAGTGAAAAACTCAGATTGAGAAGATGCACGGGTCCCGGCACACACTGGGAAAGCTGGGTAGTTCAACTCTAACGGTTCCTCTCTCCCCTGACCAGCTCAGTCTGCTACCTGGGTTCCTGCCGTCCCCCAGGAGGGGAACACTGGAGACTGGGAAATGGCAGCTGCCCTCCTTGCAGCCGGATCCCAGGTGAGCTCTGCTCCCCTTGTCCTCTCCAAGGTCAGGGCAGTTGCCTTTCCATAGCTTTGGCATCATCCCGTCGGCTTGTTAGTTACCGTGAGCACTAATGGTATGCTTATAACCGAATAGATTCTGTTTCTAAGGGATGTATCATGGATTTTTAATGGATGGCTATGTCATCTGTGGGATGGGTGGGGAAGTTCAGAATAACTAACTTCTTTTGAGAAGAAAATCTGAAATCATGCATGATAGTGTCTGCCTGTAATTCCAGTTACCAGGAAGGCTGAGGCACAAGTGTTGTCTGAGCCCAAAAATTTGGGGCCAGTCTGTGTAGCATGGTGAGACCTGATCTCAAAAAAAATAACATAGAAAAAAGAAAAAAAAATCCTGGAAAAAGTATGAAAAGAGGGCCCAAGGAAAGCTTGGAAGAGCATAAAGTAGGCAGGGCTGTGTAGATTGTGGAGCTTTTAGGGAAGAGAAGAAAAGGAGGAAGAATACAAAGAGCCGGAAAGAGAGCACAAGTCTAGAGACTAGCTACAGCAAGAGAGCAGCGTCGGCAATAGAGACACTTGCAGAGCGTTTATCACGCATCCTCTTTTCTATTCACTTTATATATACTATGTAACATGAGGACAATGCAAGCCTTCCATTTTATTTCGAGAACATTGGGGCAGAGAGAGATGGAGGCCTTTGGATAATGCCACTGGTAAGCGGTAGCGCTAACAGTCGTCTGGCTCCAGATTTGGGGCTTACCCACTGTACCGTAGCACCGGGGAGCTGTCGTCAGCATACCAGGGAAGTAAGCGTGTTTTGTTCGTATCACGTTGTGTTGACAGAAAAGGTCAATTGGAGGAAGGAGGCTGTGGTACAGTCTACGAGAAAGAACGAGGAGGTAAGAGGAGACTGAGGAGCCGCCTATAGTTAAAGAGGGAGATGCGGTGGTCACGTCTCTGACTTCTCACGGTCTCGCGCGGGAACATTATCCTCACTCCGTCCTTGGCCTCCTTTCTTTACTCTTTTTCTCTTTACCAAAGCTGTGGGCCTTGCCTAGGGACCTGTTGGCATCTTTTCCTGGGTCCTCTCTCGCCCTCAGAGTGGGATCGGATTTTCCATCAGAGCAGCTGCTGACAGACAACCCTCTGTCTTGTTTCAGGGCCTGGTAACCATCAAGGACGTGTCACTGTGCTTCTCTCAGGAGGAGTGGCGGAGCCTGGATCCCTCTCAGACAGACTTTTATGGAGAATACGTCATGCAGGAAAATTGCGGGATTGTCGTCTCTCTGAGTAAGCAGGACCTTCCTCTTCCTGAAAGGCTGTTCCCTGGGAGGATGGGACCACCTGTTGGATAGTGCCTGCCTGGGGGGCTTTCCTTGGCAGGGGCTCTGTCTAGACTTCCACCAAAGAAAGAATATTGGAGCTAAGCCCAAAAGAGTTGAAGCAAGGAATCTTTTTAAAAAATAATGCTAAATTAGGGAGTGAAAACTTGAAGTTCATCTTGGGTAGGAATTTGAGGCTTCTTAGAGAGCAGAGAAGGGACAATTGGAGCTAGGTCCCTGGGAACAGGAGCATCACCCTGGGAAGGTGAGGGCGCTGCAGATGGGACTTACGGCGGGTCTGAGGTATAGTCATGACCAGAATGGACACGGCCTGGGAGGACTTGAGTGGAAGAGACCTGGTTCGTTGAGAAAGAGCATGTGGTTTTCTAGGAGAAGGAAGAGGGACTTAATGGAAGTGACTGGAGGCTTGTGTCTGACTCTTCTGTCTTGGCATCCCAAGGAGAAGCCTGGGAAGCAGTTTTGTCCATTAGTACAGAATTGCTGTTGAACTAAGCTGGCATGTGTCTGTTTCCTTTCCCCATTGGCAGGGTTTCCGATCCCCAAACTGGACATGCTTTCTCAGCTAGAGGGAGGAGAAGAACAATGGGTCCCTGACCCCCCGGACTTAGAAGGGAGGGATATCCTGAAGGTCACATATACAGGTGAGGACCTAGAAGTACTCTCTTGCCCTGTCATCTTTCCCGGGTCTCTAAACAAAAAGTTCAGAGTTTTGTTTTTTTCCCAAAGCAAGGCTGGGGTGCAGAAGGTGTGGAAGGCAGACTCTGAAGTCAGGCTGTGTGGGCTTGAATCGTAGGCTATTGGTGAAATTATTCAGGCCACTCCATGTAGTTAAAAGGGAGGTTCATTTTGTGGGGTAACTCACAAGTGAAGGGATAGGTAACAGGGTCTGGGAAAGGCGTAGCGCAGTCCGGCGGTGTTCTCTGGAGAACTCTGCTTGGTCTACCTCCAGCGTCCAGGGTTCGAGAACCAAGAGAGACTTCGCATCTGGATCTCGGGTCTTCAGGGTCCTCTCTCAGCCCCGCCTTGTAGGCGTGACAGTTACCGAAGCCTCAATGGGGGTTGGAACTTACAGATCAAAGCTGGAATGGCTACCCACTACAGTAGGCCATACCTGTGAGACCTCATTTCTAAGTGATTACAGTTAAATATGTTAACACCTGAGAGCAGAAGACTGTCAAAGCACATAAGAGGCACCTGATGAGTTGTTACTGACGCCGTTGGTCAGCATCCAAGTCATTGTAGAGATGTCTTCTAAATATGTCTTTTTGGGGGGTGGAGGGTGTTGAGACAGGGTTTCTCTGTGTAGTTTTGGTGCCTGTCCTGGATCTCGTTCTGTAGACCAGGCTCGCCTCGAACTCACAGAGATCCACCTGCCTCTGTGCTGGGATTATAGGCGTGCGCCACCACAGCCTGGCCTAGGACTCTCCTTTTAAGAATGGTATTCTTCCCTCCCCGTAGGAGACGGAAGTGGACACGAGGGCGATACCCCTGAACTAGAGGCAGAACCTCCCAGAATGTTATCCAGTGTATCTGAAGATACTGTTCCCTGGAATCCAGGGCAGGATCAGAGCTGGGAGTCCATGCCCAGGGGCTCCAGGGGAGTGCGCCTCAGGCCACCTTTTCTTCAGGAAGACAGCTTCTCAAGCCTCCTGTGTAGCTCTGGGATGGATTCTCTCTTAAAGCCCCATACGTGCCCTCAGTGTGGGAAACAGTTTGTATGGGGCTCCCACCTCGCCAGGCACCAGCAAACACACACTGGAGAGAGGCCCTACAGCTGCCTCAAGTGTGAGAAAAGCTTTGGGCGAAGGCATCACCTGATCAGGCACCAGAAAACCCATCTACATGACAAGCCAAGCAGGTGTTCTGAGTGTGGCAAGAATTTTCGGTGCAGCTCCCATCTGGCCAGCCACCAGAGAGTACACGCAGAGGGCAAGTCCTACACAGGTCAAGAGATCGGAGAGAACCCCGCGGCTGGGAAACAGCAGCCCGCCCCCCCAGTGCCGAAGTGCCACGTGTGCACCGAATGTGGGAAGAGCTTCGGCCGAAGGCACCACCTCGTGAGACACTGGCTGACCCACACCGGGGAGAAACCCTTCCATTGCCCTCGCTGTGAGAAGAGCTTTGGCCGGAAGCACCACCTGGACAGGCACCTGCTGACCCACCAGGGACAGAGCCCCGGGAGCAGCTGGGACAGAGGGACATCTGTCTTTTGAAACCTGTGTCTTCTGTAGCTATCTGTCAGCCGGTGCTACCAGCAGCCACTGCCAGAGCTGCCTCTCTCCAGGACCCTAGTGGCCAGAGCGTGTCTCGCCAGTTCGTATGAAAACAGAGTTCCTTGGGCAAAATTTTGGGGAGCAGTGCAAAGTGTGTGTGTGACTATTCAGTTTGAACTCACTGTCAAGGGTCCAGTGGAACCAGCAGTGAGGGGTGAGGTCCGTTCTCATTGGTTGGAGTCTGTGTCGTATCAGTTCCTAAATATTTACATATCACCGTTGTGTGCTGATTATGTTCCCTCTCTACAGAGGGGGAGAGCGAGAGGGGCCAAGTCAGTGTAGCCGGGCTCTGAGAACTCCCATAGTCAATTGCTCAGTGTCCGTTAATGCAATGTCCCCTACATCGGTATCTATTTCATATCCTCACATGTGACTCTGTGAAACGTACTTCTGTAAGCACTGTGTGAAAAAGTAACGAGGAAACAAGAAAGAGATGGTGACTAGGCGCTCAGAGTCCCCATTTTTATCTATGAAATCAAGGGGGCAGGCATTGTTGTGTGGGTCTGTCACCTTTCCCCCATCACTACATGCCTCTCACCCTACCTCTGAAAAATACAGTGACCTTTCAATTCCTATTCCTAGTCCACTCATTCTGCGCACACACACGCACACACATGCACACACACACACACACACACCACACACACACACACATACACCACACACATCACACACACCACACACACCACACACACACACACACCACACACATCACACACACCACACACACACCACACACACACACAGACACACACACACACCACACACCACACACACACACACACACACACACACACACACACACACACACACAGCTGAGGTCAGGTTACAAAGCTAAAGGATGAACCTTACATCCCCAAGTAACCCAGGCCCACACCGAAGGAAAAAACTGTCCGCTTGAACATGGTCTTCCCTTTCTGTTTTGGTGTCTGTATATACGTATGTGTGCAGGGTCTTTGAAGAGAGCATGCTCAGTGCAAACCGTACAAGCTAGGTTTTCTAGGAATTGTGTTCTAGAGATAAGAGTAGTGGGGACAGTATGAGTTTTAAGGTTTTGTTTAAAGGTATTCTGAGTGGTAAAGGGAGTCGTGGCGGAATAGTACCATGATGGCTTAAGTTGTGTACGAAGTTTTCCGCAGTATTCCCAAGATATAGACAGTTGTGGATTTGTGTATCTAGGTCTGAATCTCTGAGATATTATTTTCCCCTGCAGAGATGGAAAGAGACACTGGGGTTTTTTTTGTTTGTTTTTTTTGTTTTTGTTGTTGTTGTTGTTGACTTCAAGGGAGGTGACTGAGTGCAGTTTTGTCTTGTTTTAAGTGCTAGAAAATTAGGACAGGAATCGCAGCATTGGAAGTTACCACCATCGTTCTTGTTTGAATTTCATAGCTTCGTCAAGGGGAAAAACTGGTGTTGAGCATCTCATTCTCCCAGGAAAAAGAACTTTAGGGGAAAAGGCTGTAGCTCAGCTTGGCAGCTGATGAGAATAATGAGCTTTCCGATAGTGTTCCTCCCTGTTCCGGGAAGGGCTTCACGCCGAGACCCTTGACTCTAAGGTTCGCTGCCGGCACTAGGGCTCCCACCAATGTCCTCACGTCTGTCGGTTCATGAGTTGGCCACTGTTTGTCTTTTTGGTGGTTGTATTAATACCAATCTTACAACGTACAACTGATCTTCCAGACAAGAGAAGTTTGGAGTTAGGGAGGAAGAATAGCAAAGAACGTGAAAGTGGGGGTTTTCTCTTCAAGGCTTACATGCTGGGTTTTGTCCCCCCCCTCCCCAAGATATTCATTTCTTGAACACAGTTGGAATTAGCCAGAGAAGCAGGAGGAAGTGATTTGCAGCAATCTAGTTAATGAGGGCTCTGCTCAGGAAGAGCTGGGTGAATCAGACAGAGCTCTTGGGCCCTGGGCTCAAGAGGAATTGAAATAGAAGTCATTTTGCTGACTAGGCATCTTGGTTACTTGAGCATCCCAGCCCCTGACTCCCTCCTGCTGCTGAGAATAGCCTTCCTTCTTGAACTGGAATGTGTTTCTCTTGCTTATGTTCTGATAAATTAAGCAAATATGGGCAGCCCTTTGCAAGCAGGCCTTACCCTAGGCTCCAGCAACGGGATCGGTTTAGAGTCAGTATTAAGAGAATGAGAAAAACCTCCCACCTGAATACAAATATTTAAGATAAGTCAATTCTGTGCAAAGACCTCTGTAACAGAGCATGTTTCAGATTACAGATCCATTGAGCATCTGATGGAAACCAGAATTTACTTTGCCGAAAAGTAGACATTTATGGTTCACTCATTTGCATATATGCATTAAGTGGACTTAGTTCTGCCTGTGGAATCTTTCAGCTGGAGTAAGAGAAAGGGGAAAAGCTCATTGTGGTGTCGCACGCCTGTAATCCCAGCACTTGGGAGGCAGTTGGATCTCTAAGTTCTAGGTCAGCCAAGGCTATGTAATGAGATCCTGTTTAAAAATCAGAAGGCATTTATTCCTGTCTGACTCGTGATTGTTGTATAGATACCTGGGCCAAGAATTACAAGGCAAGATTCAGGAAATATTTTAAGGACTAAAATACTAGAAGGCATCAAGAGAGGAGGACAGAGCCGGGTCTGTAATGACGGGGATCTGCTTACACTATACTCTGTTCTTAGGGAACCCTGGTGCACTCACAGCTCAGCTCGCACACCTGGTTTTAAGGACGTGTGGCAGTTACCTTCCGTCCTATCAGATTATGCCTTGTGATAACCACACTGAACCTCCAGCCTTTTCTCTGTCTTAGTAATTGCAGGGACAGAAAGTGGAGCCCTCAAAGTGTAGGTGCGGCTCCAGCACCCCGCTGCAAGGCGGCGTGAGGTTGAAGGGCTTCGTGCAAAGGGAAGGGTCCTTTGGCTCATTTTGGATGTATTGCTATCTTCTCTACCTCGGTCCAGTACCACCTCCTTTGGACAAATAATAAAACAAGCAACAGCCATTAAGTGAGTGAATACGTCTGTTCTGCACCCCCACCCCCAGGAAACTTTCCACAGCCTCAAACTTTTCACCTTCTCAACTCTTGTGCCTCATCACCACACCATCCCCTTAAATTTTTTAAGTTTTATGTATATGAGTATGAATGTATGTACATGTGTGCACCACATGTCTGTCTGAATGTCTGATGCCCTCGGAGGTCCGACGTGGGCAATGGATATCCCAGAACTGTTATTATGGATGATTTGTGAACCAACTACCACGTGGGTGCTGGGAATGGAATCTGTGTCCTCTGCAAGAGCAACAAGCGCTCTTAAAGGTGGAGCCCTCTCTCCCGACCCCCCCCCCCCACTAGCCCTTTTAAATAAAACGTTTCAGTGTTCTCTCTGGGCAAGCTGTAAAATAGGGTGGTCTGTCTGGAGGCGCCTATTGTGTTTCCCCATTTACGGTGTGTCTTCAGTATCCTGCGTATCTGCCCCTTTTTCTTCTCCCGGAGAACCCTCACACAGCACACTGCAGCCCAAAGGCTAGTGCCCTCCCAAGGCTCTTTGCACTTTTTTTTTTTTTTTTTTTTTTTTTTTTTTTGGTTTTTGGTTTTATTGTTTCTCTGTGTAGCTTTGCGCCTTTCCTGGAACTCACTTGGTAGCCCAGGCTGGCCTCGAACTCACGGAGATCCACCTGCCTCTGCCTCCCGAGTGCTGGGATTAAAGGCGTGCGCCACCACCGCCCGGCCCAAATTAATTTTAAGACCACGTCTGAATTAGTAGGACATTCAAAGGTGTTTTGTTCTTCTCTTGCCCGCCTCGCAAAAGCGCACTGATGATTGGACAGCGCCCCTGATGGGCATTCTTGTGTAACTCTGGTGATGTCCCTCTTCCTGTTTCCTTTCTTTAAGAGAGGTCCTGTGGGAATAGCAGACTCTCCATTCGCGCTCCCCTCCCCTTCCAAGGCCCTGCTATGGGTCTCACCTCAACACCCACCCTTTTCCCTTCCAGTAGCTAGCGAGCCAGAGAAAACACAGACACAGGAAGGTCTTGTAAATAGCTTCAATGAAAGACAGCTGCTCTCCTTGGAGCCTGTCTGGAAGGGAAACAGTGCCCTGAGGAACAGCTCTGACATTAAGAGTTCCCTGAGCACCCAGGACCTTCACTTTTGGTAGACGACTTCGTGCGTGCTTTTCCGTGTCCGCTGGAAGAAGCACTGTCAGCTTTGGACACAGCTGGCTTCTGGATGGTTCGTTTTACCAGCTTCTCGGGTTCCTGCTTCTTCTCGTCCCTGGATTTCGAGCTTGGCCTCCTCTCATCTTTAGGTTGAGGCTTGGCGTCTTCCCCTGAAGGCCTTACTTTGCTATTGTCCATTGCCCTGACCCTGGCTTCCTCCCTGGCTCCCGTACATGCCTGTTCCCTGGCCTTGGCGCACTCCTCCTCCTTGGCCTTGGCACAGTCCTGTGCCCTGCTCCTGGCACGAGCCTGTTCCCTAGCCCTGGCACAAGCCTGCTCCTTGGCCCTGGCACATACCTGGTCTGTGGCTCTAGACTTGGCCACTGACCTGGCCCTTGACCTGGCCCTTGACTTGGTCCTTGACCTGGCCGTTGATCTGGTCCCCCTGGGCTTTGCCTTCGAAACCTTGGCCTTGCGTCTCCAGACTTCTCGGGCCTTCTTGGCTGCCTTGCGACGCGAGCGGGGCCTGCGCGGTCTGGGGGATCGGGGCAGGGTCCTCCTTGAGGAGCGGCGGCCCAGCGTCAGCCGGGACCGTCCCCCCTTCCTCCTCGGCTTTGGGGCTCTCCAGACCCTGAAGTAGCCCGCGGCGTCGCTGCCACTGACCCGAAGGAGTGTGCCCTTCTCGGACCTGGTGGATTCCCCGACGTGGCGGCTGATCTTCCGGCGCACTTCGTAGCCGGCGTTTCCCAGTTCCTTCTTGAGCGCCGCCAGCGTCAGCCGCTGGTGGCCCGCGATGGCCCTGAGCAGCAGCTGGGACACTCTGAGCACGGAGCGCGGGCCCCGTCTGACCGGTGTCCTCAGGGCTCGCTCTGTCGGTTGCTGGATCTGGATCGTAACTTCTGCCCCTTGGGATTCCCCACCGGGCTGGGCCGCCTCAGCCATGGGCCCGCTCCCCCCACCCGCCGCGGGGCCGCCTGCTTTGAGTTGCACCCTGGCCTCGCAGCTCAGTGTGGGGCTCTGGCACGTCCACGTCACAGAGGGAGGCGCGGCCCCCCAGCGCAGACGCAGCCCGTCTGCAGACTGACCTTCTTTGACCTCTGGGCCACCCCCAATTCTTCAGCGTCACTGTGTCTCTCATTGCCAGGGGTTTGTTCTGGGCCAGTTCCTGCTGGAGGCCTTTCTTGGGCTGTGCTAGCACCCACCCAAGAAAAGAGGAGCTGCTCCCTTATCCCACACCAAACAAGCAGTACCATGGCTGTAAAAAGTAAGGGAGGGGCTCCAAGAAACACGAACCCCAAAACACACCCCACCCCCCAATCCCACCCTCCCAAAGCCACCTCTGCAATTATGTCTCTTGGCTCCCTGGCTGTGCAGTGGAAGGTACTCCATAGCAGGAAAAAGCAGGCATTACTGTGGTCTCCCTGCTGTTCTGATTGTCACCATGGGAAGGTCAGAGGCCTCCTTCCATAGACAGGTGGGCCAGAACCGACCAGGTTTCAAATCCCCAGAAAACACTTTCTACTTCTTTCCCTGCCTAGACAAACTTTGCTTTCAAGTTCTTGCTAAAATTCCTTTTTTCCAAAACTGGAGCTCTTTAAGTCAATTGGTCCTTCACGTCTGAATTACCACAACCTCAATTATTTCTGTAATCCTACGCCTTTCTGTGTTGAACTTGGTGTGTAAGGGTACAATGCATGTAGTAAGTTTTAGGAAAGAAAAACTTTGGATTTTGGTCAGGAGACATAGGCGCATATTAAATCCAGACTGCTACTGTAACACAGAAGATGTGGTCCAACACCTCAAGCTAAAACACCAACTGAAAACCAAAAGCTTCACTATGATGAAATAGCTCCTAAGATTTTCTGCTTGTGTGTGTTACTCTACTGACTGGTTTATGTCAACTTGATACAAGCCAGAGTCATCAGAGACAAAGGAGCCTCAGTTGAGGAAATGCCTTGAGATTCAGCTGTAAGGCACTTTCTCGATTAGTGATTGTCTTAGAGTTTCTAGTGCTGTGAAGAGACACCATGACCACCACAAGTCTTAGAAATGGAAACATTTAATTGGGTGTCTTACAGTTTAAGAGCTTTAGTCTATTATCATCATGGCGGGACATGGCAGCATGCAGGCAGACATGGTATTAGAGAAGGAGCTGAGAGTAGAGAAGGAGCTACACTTGATCCCCATAGGCAACAGGAAGTGTTCTGAGATACTGGGCATGGCTTGAGCATTTATGAGACCTCAAAGCCCACCTCCACGGTAACACTTCCTCCAACAAGGCCATACCTACTGCAACAAAGCCAGATCTCCCAGTAATACCATTCCCTATGAGTTTATAAGGCCAGTTACATTCAAACTACTACAGTGATCCAAGGGGAAGGGACCAGCCCATGGTGAGTGGGGCCACCCCTGGACTGATGGTCCTGGGTTCTATAAGAAAGCAGGCTGAGCAAGCCAGGGGAAGCAAACCAGTAAGCAGCTTTTCTCCATGACCTCTGCACCAGCTCCTGCCCTGTTTGAGTTCCTGTCCTGACTCCCCTTCAGTGATGAACAGCATTGCTGAAGTGTAAGCCAAATAAACCCTTTCCTCCCCAACTTGCTTTTTGGTCATGGTGTTTCGTAACGAACTGTTTCCAGCAGGCTCATGCATATGTTTGAAATACCTGATTCCTAGCTAGTGTTGGTATTTGGGGACAATGTGGAACCTTTAGGATGTAAGACCTATCTGGAAGAATGGAGTTTCGGGGTGGAGGCAGGGCATTGAGGATTATATAGCTCGATCTTCCTACTGATCTCTCTGCTTCCTGGTCCTCTGAGATTCGAAAGTTCCCACTGCCATGACTCTGCCTCATCTTCCTCACTATGATGCAATATATTCCCAAACCATGAGCCAAAACAAATACTCCCTCCCTTAAGCTATGTCAAGTACTTGTCATAGTAGCAGGAAAGATAGTACAGAAAATTAGCCCAAGAAATGGCACTATTGCCCTGAAAAACCCCGCCGCGTGGTTTGCGGGCCTTGAGCTGATTTGCGTGAGGAATGTGGAAGAAGAGTTTGGGAGCTAGGAAAGCCCTAAAGTGCTATGAGCAGAAATGAGTGGGCGGTTCCGAGACAGTGCCAACCACAATGGACGTGGTTTAGAATAGCAAGGGACATTCATGAAAGTCTTATTTTCTTGGTGAGATCTAAGTTAAAACACAGTAGCTTAATGTATAAAATTGTAAATGATAGCAAAAATATAAACAAAGTACAAAAAATTAAACAAACAAAAGAAAATCAAATCAACTAAAATGTGAAGTTAAAAAAAAGAAAAGCAGTAACATGAAATAGAAAGGATTCTGCTCCTAGTCTGATTTTTTTTTTCCTCATTGAAACAATCAATGTGGTTCCTCTGTCTCCTGGGACTGCCATAGTCTTCTGTGGGCCACTGGAAGGACAGCTAGTCTCAGCACGTTAGACAAGTCAGCATGCCCTCCGAGATGAGAAGGACATGTGTGACAATAGACTATTTTTTGCCATTATTTTGCTATCCAGAGTCTCATCTTGCCCGGGGTTACAAGCTTGCTTTCTCAATCCTTGGGCAGGGCTGTCTGTGAAAGGAGGCCTGCCCACCTGGACATCCCTGTGTGCTGGCGGAGCACTGGGCAGGGGAGGGTCTCTCTCTCTCTCTCTGCCCAGGTTTCCCTTCTACACAACTTTAAATTTGCTCTCATTTCTTTCCTTACCAAACCGCACATTTTTCACTTCTTTCTGCTCCACTTTCTGCTCTTGGTCACTGTAAGTATGGCTAAGAGTGTTGAACCATAGGTAGTCCATTGCCTGGATCGTGTGCTTTCTGGAACTTTCCTCCACTAAACACAGTAATACATCACCTTTGAATTCAGCCTCACTCCCGTTCTCAGGACATGAGCAGAAGACACCCAGGTTCTTTGCCAGAGTGTAACAAGAACGGATTTTAGCTTATATCTGAGTAGAGGTGGTGTTTCCCTCTGAAATGTATGCTCACAGTCGTTTCCACAAATTAGTGCCTACTGTCAGAGGCAGGCTACTGCTCTCTCTCTCTCTCTCTCTCTCTGTGTGTGTGTGTGTCCCTTTCTTTCTGTGTGTGTGCACGCAGGTGGATCTCTTGAGTTCAAGGCTAGCCCGATTTACATAACAATTTTCAGGACAGCCAGGGTTACACAGTGAGACCCTGTCTCAAAACAACAAAACAAAACGTAATAAAAATGTTCTTACTCAGTTTTGAAAGAATTCCATATTTATTAAGGAGAGATTGGAAATGCTGAAATTGAAAGGAAAGAGTTTCCTGAACTTGCACTATCTAAATACACCATTCGGATTTAGGAGTATTTTATAAACATTTTCCCTTCAAGTGTTCTAAAACAAAACAAAATTCTTGGAATCACAATTATGTGCAATTATAAGTGCTGTTTTCCTTATAAAATAGTGCAAGTAGTTTCTAATGTACTTTTACATAGGACATAATTTGGCTGCTAAGCATTTTTACAGTTAATAACAAAGTTAAGTAAGCTCAGATTTAAGCCACTGCCCTGTATTCTAGAATCTAGTTATTGTCTTTTGATAGCTTTTAGGCTTTCTGGTTTTTACTACTGAGAGCATACTTCAGGGAGCATCCTTCATCCCTCCTTGCTTCTGCATAGAGCTGAAGAATATAGACATGTCAAATTGCCTCCGAAAGGCCAGAGGATTTGAAAGGCCAGAGGATTTAATCTCTTCAGTGACATGGCCGAGCCAGGCAGGCATTTGCTCAACCGCAGGACTGGACGAATCTCTTCTTTAGAGATGCCCAGTTTTATTGAATCCTTTGTTCCATTATGGTAACAAAAATTAGACCATGCAATCGTTAGTCACACCCTTCTCTGGTTCTTTACCAGGCTATTTGCTTATGGGCATTCTACACATTTAATGAGAAAGAAAAATGATGGTTATTTGCTAGGGTGTGCTTGTGACTAGTGTTTAGGTACAATGGCTCCCTGGCTAATATAGCCAGTTTCGGAAAACACCAACTTTGGACAAGATCGATGTGTTATTGTAATGGAACAATAAAAAACAAACAAACAAAAAACAACAAACAAGCAAACAAAAAAAACCCGTCAACACTGTAGATAGAGCATGGTGGAAATTAGGACACAATCGGTGTGTCGTTTCATAAATTTCCAGTATATTTCCATAAAAAGAGATCCCCCATCCCCTGCAAGGTCCCAGAGCTTAAAGAGGCGGAGAATAATGTGAACAAATCTCACAGGGAATCCGCTCCATAGACAAGCTCCATTAAATGCAAAGCAGGGGGGGATGCAAAATTGTTAGTCCAATCACTCAGTTAGGATAGAGCCAAGCTCCCGTGAAAACTCTGAGGTAGACTCTTGTGACTCTTGGGAGAAGCTGCTGTGGCCCCCAGACTGAGATTCATGGCAGCACATGAGGTCCTTTGACACTGGGCAATGGTGCTGGTGTTTCTAAGCAAAGCATTAAAACTCCCAGGCATTGACAGAGTGTGTCACTGTTGCACCCTGAGTTCTCAGTTTCAGCCTGCTGCACCCTCACTTGTAAAGATCTTTCTTTGGACCACTAGCTCATGAATAATGACAGGAAAACATTTTATTAATTATGAAAGCTTGGCCTTAGCTTAGGCTTTTCCCCAACTAGCTCTTAAAACTTAAATCAACCCATTTATATTAATCTACATTCTGCCATGTGGCTTGTTACCTCTCCTTGGTGCTGGATGTCTGACTTCCTTTGAGTCTCATTGGTGAATCCCCCACCTCAAATTCCTTCCCAGAGTTCCTATCTCTCCCTAGAAATCCCGCCTATCCTCTCCTGCCTAGCTATTGGCTGTTCAGCTTGCTATTAAACCAATCAGAAGGTGCCTTAGGCAGTCAAGGAAGGACAGAGACACAACTTGACACAGTGTGATCAAATATCACACAACACTCATCTCTCAAGCGATGGTCAGATTTGAGTTTCTATATAATCTGAAGTCTAGTAGTTGAGGGTAGTAACTCATGTGCGTGGGTTCTGTTAATGTTTGATGTCCTATCTCTTAGAGGATGGGAAAATCATTGTTAGTTCTAGTATGTGGGATCTGTTATAATGTTCTTGAAGGGAAAGAGAATATACCCCAAAACAAAAACATCATGTTAACAGGCTAAATGTTCAGATCATTTCAAAACTACATTACAGACACTTTGTGACCACGTCTAAGCACAGGCAGTTAGGAACACTGGACAGTTCACAAAAATGACCAAAGAGCCCCCTCTCTCAGCTAACATGAGGACTTGTTGCTCTTTTGTTCATTAGTTTTTTGCTCCGTGGTATTCCCAACCTCATAGATGACAGTTAAGACGTCCAATCACAGATTGTTCTGCTTATTGCCCTCTCACTTAGCACAGGCCCAATGTACAAAACACTTTTACCATCTCCTTACTGGGACACCCTCAGAGATTCCCCGTGGTGTTCTCTCTCTCTCTCTCTCTCTCTGTCTGTCTCTCTCTCTCTGTCTCTCTCTCTCTGTCTCTGTCTCTCTCTCTCTTTTTGTCTCTCTCTATCTCTCTCTCTGTCTCTCTCTGTCTCTGTCTCTCTCTCTCTCTGCAATAAACAATAGGCCCACCTTTGCTCTGATATCCGGGGTATCTACACGTAAGTTCTTGGTTGTCAGGCATGAGAGGGACATTTTCTCCTTGCTCTTGTGATCACCGGACCCTGTTTATGGTATTTTCTGTCTTGGTAAGTTTCTTATTCTATGTTGTTGGTTTTTAAAAATCTTCTCTTATGATGGCTTCTTAGCTTCACAATTTGTTTCTCTACCTTAGGTCATTAATAAAGCATCCCACATTTTAATATTTTTAAAGTTTATCTCTCTAACTCATCTGAATTTTAATTTTGCAGATAGATAATGGGTATTAAAGAAAAAATTGGTGTTAGTTGTTGCAAATCTAGGTTACATCAGAAATTAATGCATACCACTTAAATTATTTTACACTTTTTATTTGTGTGTTTTGTGTGTGATGTGGGAGGGTATGTGTAGCATGGTATGGTGTGGAGGTCAGAGGATAGCTTTCCTTCCATGTGGGTCCTGGGGATCAAACTCAGGCGGTCAAGTTTGACGGCAGGCTCCTTCTTGGACTGAGCCATCTCGGCAGCCCCAAATTGCCGTTTTCATGAGTGGGGGAGGGCTTATCATGCCTCTCTTCCTCGCCTCTGCGGCATGCTTCAAACTGTGTACACAGAGCACACACCACAGTAACCATCACTCTTTTGGAACAATTTTCTTGAGAGCAAAACAGTGTTTTAGTACACCCTAGCATCCAACGCCGCTGGAGAGCCAATGCTGTGGTCATTGGCGTGACAATAGAGAGCTCTGGAGCACACAGATGCAGGAGCTGGGGGCCGGAGTGCCTGATTTTCTAGGGATGCTTGGAACATTAGCTGCTGGCATTGACCCTTCACCCACTCATTTAATAAAACCCAGTAGCTCCAAATCCTTTGAGTCTGTCACTTAAGAGAGTTGCTGTAGGCATCTCCAATAACTAATCTACTGAGACTCGTTTGGAGTCAAAGCAAAACTCAGGCTGCTCTTAATTGAGCTGAAGGAAAGCTGCCCATGGAGACTTCCACATTTGCAACTTCTGGGAATGTCTAGGTAGCAACTGCTAATGAGGCCCTTAGAGCCTCTGCTTAAATCCCCTTCTTTCCCTCCCCAGTAGACCTACTTCCTCAGACATCAGAGAAATGGGGAGGAGAAGGAGCCCTGACTGGGCAGAGAGTGGCTGGGACTCAGGGGCCTCCTACCTCAGGCACTCCTACCTGGCTTCCCTCGGGAGAAAAGTTCAGAAATACAAAGTCATTTCTGTAGACCTAACTAGCGGGGCCAGGCAATGCCCTGTGTGATTAAAGCCCTTACTGGAGATGATTAAATATGGGAAAAGATGAACTCATCTGTAGCCTTCTTTTGTCTCCCTCAGAAAGTAAGGCATGGAAAGCTCGTACTGTTCATCTGGGCAAAGAACCTTTGCAATGAGATTGGAAGACTCTGCAAAGCAGGTTTGGACCCTCTCCAAAAGGCTAACTAGAGTAGAAAGTATCCAGGGACCCAGTTCGTAAAAATCCTTTACCTGGTCCCTACACCTGCAAAGTCTTCACGTCATCCCCTCATTCCAAATGTCTTCGTTCTATTGGGTGCCAAGCACGTGCTGGTGGCTCTTGTGGGGAAGAGATGAGTAACAGTGGCCTTTGCCTTCAGATAGATAAAACCCCAACAGGGACAAAGATTCATTTCACAACCATCATAAGAAGATAGAAGGTATGTTAAGTCCACAAATGGAACACAGACAAGCAGAAATGGGAAGGTGTCCAGTGCCGGGGGTCTATGTTCACTTTCTGATTGGAGAGAAGATGGATCTCAAGGGATTAGAAGTTTAACAGACTCTTGAAAGTTTCCAATTTCTCTCCCCCTCCCCAGGCCCGATGCCCTGGATCAGAGTTTTATTACCATATTTATCCATTCAACCAACACTTTTCCCCCCCAAAAACCTACAAAGTGCCAGGGTGAAGGCCAAGAGAGGATGGTGAGAGAGACCAACCTGGAAAGGCCTTTGTCTTTATGTAGCTTATATTCTAGTAAGGGAATAAGTGAGCATATAAATCAGAGTCATGGTAGACTGAAATGTGTTAAGCAGAGGATGGCAGTGAACCAGCTTACAAAGGGGAACCGGAGAAGGCCTAGTTCATAAACAACGGCCCGTGGCTGGGAGTCGAAGCTCATTGGAAGAGCATGTGCGTAGACAGACACTGGGTTCAGTATTCAGCATCAAGGCAGGAGAGGGGACTCAGCAATTACTAGTGCTTGGTGCTTGTGTTCAGTACTTAATATAAGACTGCAGTCGTCAAGACTTTGAGACATTGTTACACACACACACACACACACACACACACACACACACACACACACACCAATAAAAACGATGTTTTTAAAACTTGGGAACACTCAGTCCTAACTGAGAAGATGTCTTCACTAACCTCTTCCCCTCAAGGCTCAGAGTCTACGTGGAAGAGGCAGAAAGATGGCGAATGACTCCAGACACAGCAGGACTGATGCACGTACGAACTCACAGGCTCGAGCCAGACTGGGTCCCAGCCTTGAGAGGAGGAAGGGGACACAGGGTCCCACCCTAACCAAGAAGCTATCTGCAGTTGACAGCTCCCGGCAAAGGGGGAATTTGTTTTCTCCAATGGAATGTCAGGGTATACCAATCACACTCCA
Organism: Peromyscus aztecus; assembly: GCA_902168405.1. Taxonomy (NCBI): domain Eukaryota; kingdom Metazoa; phylum Chordata; class Mammalia; order Rodentia; family Cricetidae; genus Peromyscus; species Peromyscus aztecus. The sequence continues at coordinate 20,384 of CABHPQ010162730.1, forward strand.
AATAGGCTCCATGTCTAGGAGTGGTTGGAGAACACAAAATTAACTCCATTTTTTTTTCTTTTTGGGGGGTGAGGGTGGGGCTTTTTGTTCAGTTTTGTTTGGGCATTTTTTGCTCTTATTTTTCTTGTTGTTTTGGGTTTGGACTTTTCTGAGAAAGATCAGAGGAACATAAAGTTAGGTTGGTAGGGAGGTGAGGAGGAGCTGGGGAAGGGGGAATGATCAAACTATATTGTATAATAAAAATAATTTTAAAAACTTTTATAAAATGAGGGTATGAAGTTAGGAAGGGGATGTGATGGGGAGTCCTAGGAAGAGAAACCCTGTCTTGAAAAACCAAAAATAAATAAATAAATAAATAAAATAATTACAACAAAGGCATGATATTAGAAAATTTGTGAAATGCATCTAAAGCAGTAATTGGAGAAAATTCCATCCCTTAAACGCTTAATAAAATGAAATAATAAACAAATACATCAGCTGAATTCAAGAGGTTAGAACAACAAATAAAAGGAAATACACTTAAATAAAGTTAAAGGCAAAAATTAATGAATTAACGCATTATGTCCTTCTCAGCTTGGTCCTGAAATGCTGACTGGGTAATGAAGAAAGGACAGACATACAGACACACATACAGAAAGCTGACCTGAGGATGGTGGTTTGTGCTTGCTCTGATGGAGCAGCATCAAGAAAGAGAAGAGCCGGGACCTCGGTACTTTTGTTACGTTTTTGCACATACTGCCATCATCCCACTTGGACCAGAGGAAGGCTTTGCTGTCGTCAATCTGAGCCTGACTCCAGGGAGCTGGGGAGGGGCAGGGAGGTGACTTAGCCATTCCTGTGTATTTGCAGCATTGGGGTCCTTGACATGATTGTGCCTATCTATACACACGGTTGAGTCAATACACATTGATTCAGGACCTCATCTGCCCCTTTACATATTCACTTATGCTCCCCACAGTAAAGAAGCGAGGAATTTTAAAACCTCTGGTGGCTGTCAGGATTCTCCATAGGAACAGAAGCCACAGAACGAACGTGTATTGGAAAGCGGGTTTATGAGATGGTTCACATCACAGGGCTGGGTAATCCAGTGGCTGTCTGCACACGGGAGAGGCTCAGTGACTGCCTGTACACCAGGCTGCAGGTCTCAGCAGTCCCGCTCTGGCACTGAAGACCCGGAGGACTCCTGGAGAGCTGCTGGTCTTCAATCTGTGTCGAAAGGCCAAAGAAGCTGTAAGAAACTGGAATCTGGTGTCAAAGAAACAGAAGAAAGAATTCAGGAAGAGACCCACATATAGATGATTAACTTACTTTCAACAAAAGATTAAGCCACTTCATTGGGGAAAGAAAAAATTTTCTATTTAAAATAAACTTGTGATATTTGACAAATTATGGGAAAAACTAACTTAGGGCCAATGTTAATGTCAGGTCAAAAATAAAAATTAAGGCCAGGTGTATGAGACACACCTTTAATCCTAGCACTGGGGAAGCAGAGGCAGGCCACTTTTTTTTGTGAGTTTAAGTTCATCTCGGTCTATGTAGCAATCTCCAGTACAGCCAAGACTACATAGAGAGCCTGCTGTGGTATGCCTTTCTGTATGCTCTGAATATGTATTGCACTGACTGGTTGATAAATAAGGCTACATTGGCCTATGGCAAGGCAGCTTAGAGGCAGGCAGGAAATCCAAGCAGATATACAGAGAGAATAAAGGAGAAGAGAGAGATGCCAGCCGCTGCCAAAGGAGCAGCAAGATGCCAGCAGACTGGTAATGCCACGGCCATGTGGCAACTTATGGATTAGTAGAAATGGGTTAAGTTATATAAGAGCTAGCTAGCAAGAAGCCTGCCATAAGCCATACAATTGGTAATTAATATTAAACCTCTGAGTGATTACTTTATAAGCAGCTGTGGATCTTGGGGCCGGGCAGGACTGGAGAAACTTCTGACTACAAGAGACCCTTGTAAAAAAGAAAAAAAGAAAGAAAGAAAAAAAGAAACAAAGAAAGAAAGAAAGGAGGAAGGAAGGAAGGAAGGAAGGAAGGAAGGAAGGAAGGAAGGAAGGAAGGAAGGAAAAAATTTAATTCACGATGAATCATAGAAATATGAGTAAATCTAAAATAGTTTTTGGTTTGTTTGTTTGTTTGTTTGTTTGTTTTGAGATAGGGTTTCTCTGTGTAGCCCTGGCTGTCCTGGAACTCACTCTGTAGACCAGGCTGGCCTTGAACTCACAGGGATCCACCTGCATCTATCTCCCAAGTGCTAGGATCAAAGGTGTGTGCCACCACTGCCCGCCTAAAAGTTTTTAAATTAAGCACAATTTAACAAGAAATTAAAAGAAACAAAAGAATGTCTTGAAGCTTTGAAGGAAGCAAATATTTCTTACACCACAAAAATTACACATAGGAGTTCAAAATTTATAAATCAGATGTCTTCAGAACTAAAATCTACTTTTTAAACACACACTTAAAAAAAGAAAACTGGGGACCTAGTGGCTATATTTACAACTTCGATTAAATAGATTAATTGTAACCAGAATACTCACAGAAATTCTTAAAATGCCAACACAACTTTAAAAAATGAGCAGAAGTCTTAAGAGACACTTTATAAAATATAGAGACGTTAAACATAAAAATATTATTCAATATGTCATCAGAATAATGCCAATTAAAACCATGACAAGGTACTACTTCTTCTTATCTGTTTTGATACATTGTAAAACTCTTTTGACACTTTCCTGTGAAAATGAAACAGACACCCACGCTTGATCCAAAAATTAATTCCTCTTTTAGTATCTAAGAAAAATGAAGAGACTTGTTCACAAAAGCATGTAGCAGTTTTGTTTCTAGTCAAAAGCAGAGGCAACCCATACAACTAGCAGCAAGAGAATACAACCATGGTGTATTCACATCATGATATATATTCAAATACAAATACAAATACACACAACTATGTGGATGAATTTCACAGCCATTCTCCCTATCCTTACTCTTCCCACACTTTCTGTGATAATGTTTCCCGAAACTTAGAAGGTATGCTAGACAGTTTTATGTCAACTTGATAAAAGCTAAAGTCATCTAAGAGGAGGGATTATCAATTTAAAAAGTGCCTCCATGAGATCAGGCAACAGGCAAGCCTGTAGGGCATTTTCTTAATTAGTGATGGCTGAGGGAGGGCCCAGCCCATCGTGGGTGATGCTGTCCCTGAGTTCTATAAGAAAGCAGGCTGAGCAAGCCATGGGAAGCAATCCAGTAAGCAGCACCCCTCCATGGCCTCTGCAACAGCTTCTGCCTCTAGGTTCCTGCCCTGTGTGAGTTCCTGTCCTGACTTACTTTGATGATGAACAGTGATACAGAAGTGTAAGCCAAATAAACCCTTTCCTGCACAACTTGCTTTTTGGTCATGGTGTCTCCTTGTAGCAACAGAAACCCTAAGTAAGACAAGCTGGCACCAAGAATAAGATATTGCTGTGAAAGAACTGGCAATGTTGTTTGGGGGAGGATTGTGGAAGGACTTTGAAACTTTGTGCAAGAAAAGCCATCGAGTATTCAATGCTTGGTGAGCTCTTCTGTAGGAGCTCAGAAGATAAGAATGTTGAGAGCAGTGCAGAGATAGAGGCCTGGCTTGTAAAGTTTCAAGGGGAAGTTTAAAGACTCTATCAGGACCATTTGCTATTTTTAACTAGGATCCTGTGGTTCTGGTTAGCTGGGGCTGAAGAATCAGCTGTGATTAACAAGATACCAGAACTACTAAAGTGAACCCTTGCTTTGCTGAGATACTTGATGTTGGCCAGCTGGAGCTGAGAAATTAGAAGTCATTAAGAAGACACTAGCATCATTTAGGTGAAATCTGGGAAGTGTTTCCTGAGAGTCAGCACACAGAAGCTGTGTTCCAAAGGTGGCCAAGGCTGTACCTTCCACTGGCAGCTGAACTTGGTAGTGTAAGAGTCACTCAAGTGGAACTTGTTTTGAAGGCACAAAGGTGTCATGGGGAGCAGCTGAGGCTTGGTACTGTGAGAGGCCATTGGTGAAGATACAGCCTCAGTGGCAGTTGAAAGCCCAGGATTGAAGGGGTCACGAAGAGAAGTTGAGGTTTGGCACCATGAAGAGAGCTCAGGAGAGGCAATAGGTGAAACGCAGCCCAGCATTTTGGAAATATCAATACTATGGGATGACCACCAAGGACTGCAGCAGGGGTGGAGTGAAGCCAGCTGAGCTGAGGAGACAAGCTGTGTGTGCTGAACGGAGTAGAGCTGGAGAAGAAACCCAAGCCCTTTGGAGGAGCCCCCAAGATCACTAGTGAATCCCAAACTTTAGACAACCCACTATTTACAGTCTTGGTTTTGCTTTGATCTGATTGTGATTGTGCCCTGGTGTCTCTCTCTGGAAATAAAGTATTTAACACTTGAGAGATTTTGAACTTTTAAAGAGATTGTGAATTTTTAAAGAGGTTCAATATTTTAAAGGGACTGAACTTTTTTTTTTTTTTTTGAGACAGGGTTTCTCTGTGTAACAGCCCTGGCTGTCCTAGAACTCCCTCTGTAGACCAGGCTTACCTCGAACTCACAGAGATCCTCCTGCCTCTACCTCTTGAGTGCTGGAATTAAAGGTGTGTGCCACCATGGCCAGCTGGGACTGAACTTTTTAATGTATTTGAATTTGTAAAGACTATGGGACTTTTAAAGTTATTTAGTTTTTAATGTGAGCTCTTAGGGATGAATGAGAAAGGAAAGGTTGTAGCTTAATTGATGTGTTTGTGTGTCAAGTTGAAAGAGGTCAGAAGGGGTGGTAAAATATCTTATCTGGGTCTAGGCCCTTAACTGTCATTAGTCTTAGCATCTTGGGTAGCTTAGAATCTCCGATTTAATCCCATTCCTTGCCATTCACTGCAGAGAAGCTTTTCTGATTAAGGCTGAGTAACAGTCCATTGTGTGAATATACCACATTTTCTTTATTCATTCTTCTGTTAAGAAATATCTAGGTTGTCTTCAATTTCTGGCTACTATGAATAGAGCAGCAATGAACATGGTTGAGCAAATGTCTCTGTGGCAGGATGAAGCATCCTTTGGGTAAATGCCCAAGTGTAGTGTAGCTGGATCTTGAGGTAGATTGATTCCCATCTTCCTGAGGAACTGCCACACTGTTCCACAGTGCCGCTATAAGTCTGTACTGCCACCATCATTGGAAGAGTGTTCCCCTTACTCCACATCCTCACCAGCATGAGCTGTCACTTGTGTTATTAATCTTAGCCATTCTGATGGGTGTAAGATGAAGTCTCAAAGTGGTTTTGCTTTGCATTTCCCTAATGTCTAAAGATGTTGAACATTTCCTTAAGTGCTTCCCAGCCATTTGAGTTTCCTGTAATGAGACTCCTCTATTTAGATCTGTTCCCCAATTTTTCCTAGTTTCTTTTTTTTTTTTTTTAAGATTTATTTATTATGTATACAATGTTCTGCCTGCATGTATTCCTGCGCACCAGAAGAGGGCACCAGATCTCATTATAGATAGTTGTAAGCCTGTGGTTGCTCAAGACCTCTGGAAGAGCAGCCAGTGTTCTTAACCTCTGAGTCATCTCTCCAGTTCCTGCTCCTCATTTTTAACTGGGTTATTTATTTTCTTGATATATAGTTCCTTGAGTTCTTTGTATATTTTGGATATTAGCCCTCTATCAGATGTGTAGTTGGTAAAAATCTTTTCCCAACTATAGGCTATCAATTTGGCTGAATGAAGGTGTCCTTAGCCTTGCAGAAGCTTTTAAGTTTCATGAGGTCCCATTTATTAATTGTTGATCTTAGTACTTGTGCTGTCAGTGTTCTGTTCAGAAAGTCTTTTCCTGTGCCACTGAGTTCTGTTCTGTCAGGTTCAGTGTAACTTATTTTATGTTGAGGTCTTTGGTC
>CABHPQ010162730.1:32311-56887 GCA_902168405.1 Peromyscus aztecus
GGAAGCAGTCTCACATGCTGACAATTTGTCTGTATCTACTATTTTTTTTTTAAATAAGCATACCCTTCAATGCAGAAATCTTCCCCAGGATGCTTTTTATCAAGAAATAACAGCACAAATATATGAAGGACTCAAGATTTCACTCAGCATTGATTATGATGGCAGAATGTTGAAACCCACTGACACGCTGCTAATAATTGAATGAATTACCCATTCATAGGAAAGATTGTTCAGTGAATTGCATAAAAACAAAAGAGCAATGGCAAGGAAGATTCTCTGAGACAGACTGTGAGGTAAACAGTGTGCACAGCAGAATAATAGACTGAATCGCATTAGCTATACAAAAGTGTGCCTGTATGTGGCAGAGCTTCCCTTCCGTCCTGCACATGGGCTCAAACACATGCAAACATCTGGAAGAATACACATCACTGAAGCTCAAGGGTGCATCTGGGGAAAGGGCTGGGGTAGACCAGATGTCTGATAGAAATGTTTGCTTCACTGGAGTTACTGCTTGTGACTTTCACAGAAACACATCATGTTTTTTTTTTAATTGGGTGAAAATCAGCCAGAGATCCAATAGCTGACTCAATCCAATGTGCCCCTCCTCACAGATAACCTTGGTTCTTCCTCTCTTAAGCTTTTCCCGAGAGTCCTGTCTCCATGGGTGCTCATCATGTGGTCATTCTTTTCCTGTCTTCTCCCTGGCCCCTAAGAAATTTTGGAAGGGTTGCACCCCCTAAGATTATACATAAGCCACTGTTAGGATTAAATTTACCTGAATTAAATAGAATAAACTCAATGCCGATTTTCTAAAATAAGAATGAAAAGGGAGGGTCTGTTGCCATGTTTGGGTAGAATATTCAATATTTCTTCTGTCCCTTCCTTCTCTAGATCCTTCTTCCATCTTCTCTGGTCACAGAGAGATCACCTTCATGGGGGTGTATGCCATGATCCAGATACAGGTGAAAGGAGGTGTCTTGGCAGGTGGAAGAAGAAGACACTGCTTCTTCATGCTTGAGCTCATGCATGTACAACTTCATGTGGGGCAAGGGGGGGTGGCGTTCATAGCTGGGCCTGTGGGTTACCAAGAGAAGCACCAAAGGAAAGACCCGAGTAGCTGCTCATTCATCATTGGCATCATCTTAACATTGTGTTTTGTGTAACCTCTCAGCAGGCTGGCTGATGCTCATCGTGTGTTGCCATCTCTCTCACTCAGACCATCTTACTGCTGCCTTACACGCCTCTGAATAACCTGCTCTTGTCTTTGAACCCGAGTGACTCATTGTAAAGATGCATGTTCTCTGCTATGTCCCTGGCTCTCTTTCAACAGTTTTTAGAGATATTTTCTGTGTATGAGTGGTTTTGCTGCACATATATATGGTACCCTATATGTGCCTGATGCTCTTGGAGGTCAGAGGGATCAGATCCCCTGGAACTGGAGTTATAAATGATTGTGAGTCACCCTGTCAGTGCTGGGGATTGAACCTGGATCCTCTGCGAGAACAGGTATTCTTACCTGCTGAGCCATCCCTCCAGCTCCACTAAATAACTTCCCCCCTTTTTGTAGCAATACTAGAGACTGAGCCTAGGACTTTATGCATGTTAGGAAAACACTACCACTGAGCAATAGCTCTCACTCTTCCAACCCTACCTCTTGATAGTTGAGTGACAAGTAACTGAATTCTCTGAGAATTTAGGTAGAAAATGGAAAGCACAACTGAACCTACCTCACCTAACTCTAAGGGCTGAGTTAGCATGTGTCATAGGACCTGGGACACAGTAAGCACCTATGTACTATAACTGACTTACTCTCTAACATCATGCCTCTTACTATATTGGAATTCTTACTGATTCCAACCAGAAGTCTGTTGAGTGTGTGTTATTGTTGTTTGTGTGTGTGTGTGTGTGTGTGCATGCACGTGTGTGCATGTGTGTATGAAGGCCTGAGATCCCTGTTAGGTGTTTTCCTCAGGTCCTCTCTACCTTCTTTTTTGAGGCAGGGTCTCTCATTGAATCTGGGGCTCACTGATTGACTAGGTTGGCTAGACAGCATGCTCTGGTGATCTTCTTGTTTCTGCCTCCCCAGCACCTGGATTATTATAGACATACACCACCACAGCCAGCTTCTAAAGTGAGTGTCATGGATCAGAACTCAGCTCCTCATGCTTGTGTGGCAAGCACTTGACTGATTGTGTAGATTACTTTCCTATAGCTGTGACAAAACACCATGACCAAGGCAGCTTAGAAAAGAACAAATTGAATAGGGCTTAGAGTTCCAGGGGGTCGGAGTCCGTGACAGCAACAGGAATAGCTAAGGGCCACATTTTGATCTGCAAGCAGGAAGCACAGAGAATACTGGGAACGGCATGAGTCTTTTGAAACTTCAAAACTTGCCCCAGTGGCACACCTCCTCCGATAAGGCCACACCTCCTAGTCCTTCCTAAACAGTTCTGCCAACTGGGGATCAAGTATCCAAACATAGGAGCCTATGGGGGCCATTCTCATTCAAACACCACACGGACTGAGCCATCCTCCCAGCCCCCACCCAGAAGTTTGTCCCTGTTAATACTGGAGCAGCAATTCCAAAACTCCCATGCAATGAAATGTTAAGGATTTCCCAAGAAAAGGACTAACCCACAAAGTGAGTTTGGGAACTGGGTTTTTTTGTTTTTGTTTTTGTTTTTGTTTTTGTTTTTTTGTTTTTATCAATAACATGCATTTGGCATAGGAAATATTTGAGATATTTCACAGCAAACAAAACTACTTAACTTGTGATAACCTAAACTCAATTGATCTCAAATCTCTTTCTCTCTTTTAAGTGGACAGACTGATTAAGTAAGGAATGGTTTGTAAGTTACTTTTCTCACTGCTCTGATTAAATACTCGATAAAAGTGATTTAAGGGAGGAAGGACTTATTTCGGCTTACAGTCTGAAGGGATACAATTCATCATGCAGGGAAGGTGAGGCAACTGGACACCCTGTGTCCACACTCAGAAAACAGAGCAATGGATGCTGGTACTCTGTTTTCTCTGTTTTATCCCATCCAGGACCCTAATCCATGGAATGGTGCCAGTCATGTTTGTGGCGCGTCTTCCCATCTGAGTTAGCCCAGTAAAGACACTCCTTCATTGATGTAACCAGAGGTTTATATCCTAAATGACTCTACTTGTTTGGGGCTAAAGTTTCAACATAAAAGCCAGTGTGGGGCATTACATACTCGACTGTACCAACCCCTCTTCCTAAGTTGTGTTAAAGGAGTTCTGAATGACTTTTCACATTCTTGTTTTTGCTGACTGTGTATATGTGACATTATTCACACATTCCTCTGTCCCTTGTACTTTCCATAGACTGGTGGTTAGATCTAGAGACTTAGCAGATTAATGCTGGGTTTGTTTCTCCTAGAACTGCTTTATGATTGGTGTTGACTGCTTCCACCAGAAATAATACATCTGCAATCTGGCTCTTTTCATATTAGCTAGCGATCAATTCTAGGAATATGAATTCATTGTGGATTAAAAACTGCTGATAATCTTGTTCTATTATTTTTATATTTGTCATTAGAGAAAAATCTTCTTGGAAATTGAGCTGCTTTTCTGTCTTTGTGCTAAGATTTCTTAAACATTCTGATTGTCTAAAGCCTGTTACTATAACAGATTTCCCAGAAATAATAACCACTTGTTCTTACTTACTGATGAATTTGTCTATGGTATTTAAATTTGATAGTCAGTTTGGTTATATATAAAATTCATGGCTTACATTTTCTGTCTTGAATATTTAAGATATATTACTCCATTGTCTTCTCATATGTGTCTTATTATGGAAGCTCTGATACAAACCTGATGTATTTTTCTTTATAAATGATTTTGTCTATTTATTTAGATGCCCAAAGTATTCCTTTTTTACAAAGAAGCTTTTATTAGTGTATATTAATGATAGATTTCTTTTGAGAGAAGAATTACTTTTCATCTTGCTTAAAATCCTATAGTTTTAGGGCTAAAGAGATAGCACTGTTGTTAACGTGCTAACTACAAGCACAAAGACCTGAGTTTAGTTCCCTAGGACCCATATAAAAAAGTTGGGCATGATGGCACAAGGGTGTCATCCCAGCACTGGGGAACTGGGGACAGCTGCATCCTTCAGGCTTACTGGTCAACCAGCCTAACCTCATTAGTGAGACCTAGGCCAATGAGAGATTGTGCATCAAAAACCAAGATGAATAGCACCTGATACCTGAGGTTGACCTCTGTCCTCCATACACGTGTGCACACATGCATGTGCACTCAAATATACACACACACATACACACACACACACACACACACACACACACACACACGAACATGCACACAAAATTTTAAAATTGTATAGTTTAACAAATTTATCTCTATATTGATCATTCTGAATCAATTTTCTTTGATACAGAAAAGCTCCTTTTAACATAGTTTTAAGTACATTTTTTAATCTCAGGAATTTTTTTATTGTGGTAGTTTACAGGATTTGCTCTATTTCGTTGTGTGTATTTTCTTGTTTAAAGTAAGATGATAAATTTCAGCAGATTAGATGAAATGATAATATAATGCATGCCCAAATTTTCAGTCCTGTGCATTCTACCTGGGAATTCCTTTAGGATCTGTGAGCCTCCAAGTGGGTATTTCTATATTTGTGTGTGAAATTGATTTCCTTTACTTAACTATCATTATTATTTTATTTTTATCATTTAAAATATTTCTTATTTTTTAAGATTTAGATCTACTATACATACAGAAGAATAGTTAAATCTTAAGTAATCAACTCAGCAAGTTTGGGCAAAATGTATTTAGTTGAATAGTCAATATTCCTATGAAGATACAGAACCTGTGGCCATGACCAAGACCTGGTAAGAAATCCTGCCCTTGCCCTGCCTGCCTCTAACCCCACCCCCCACCAGGGGCTCCATGCCATTGCTGCAGATGTGGATCTGGGAAGAAGTCGAGGAAACCCCCACCTTTGGATTCCATCCAGATAGACTAAATAAGCTGGGAGACAGTGGTGCACACCTTTAATCCCAGCACTCTGGAAGCAGAGACAGGTGGATTTCTATGAGTTGGAGGCCAGCTTGGGCTACAGAGCAAGATCCAGGACAACCAGGGCTATACAGAGAAACCCGGTCTCAAACAAACAAACAAACAAACAAGAGATGTGTTAAATATATGGGCTAAAAGATACCCTAACTCCAGATGCCTAAGTCCCATCACAAAAACAGAAACAGTATATGTATGTATATACACATAAATATATATGTATATCCCACCCAAATCACCAATACTGTAATAACAGTCCCCACAAACAACTTAAGTGAAATTCAAGATACAGAATTCAAAAGTACAATTATAAACATGTTCAGTGAGTTCAAAGAATTCAAAGGGGACAAAGATAGACACCCAAATGAAAGAGAGGACAGGAATAAACAGATTGCAGTCTAAGAAAACACACATGACTAAATCAAATAATGAAGACGATGCAAGATACAAAAATTGAATACAATGAAGAGATAGAAACACTGAAGCAAACCCAACCTGAAAAGAAAGAGGAAATGAAAAGGCTCGGAGTCTAATAAACAGCTCAATAGAAAGCCTCAACATCAGAATGGAGTGTATAACAGACAGAATTGGATAATCAAGCAAATCCACTGATAAATTTTCTAACATTAATTGTTCTGGCTCCTTTTATGTCAACCTGACACAAGCTACAATTTTCAGAGAAAAGAGATCCTCAACTGAGAAAATGCCTCCCTAAAACTGGGCTGCAGGAAGCCTGTAGGGCATCTCTGTCTTGTATAATATTAGAGGAACCAGCCTTAACACTATACATCCCAGGAGCTCAGGAGAGAGACTACGAACGGAGAGGACTGTTTTCGGGAAATTAGCATCTCAGCACACCGAGCTCTTTAGTCCATTCACTTTAATTCTCTCTTCAGTCTCTAGCTTTACAGTTACATACCCAAACAATCACAATCCTCCCCTTCAGCCAGGTCACCAGGCCTGAATTCCTGTGTGGTCTTTAAGGCGGCTAAGAGTTTCCTCAGGCAGTGATTGTCAGGCTTCCAGGGTCAAACAGAGGGGTGACAAGAACCACATAGAGGGGCAGTAATTGTTAATTATCATTTGCAACCCAAAAGGGAAGTGACTAATGAGTTAGTGACTAATGAGTTAACTAAAGGATAAATTTGGGTAATATCTAAGAAGATGGATCTTATGTGTTCAAATATAATCTTAAACGTGATTGGTAGAAAATGTTAAGAATCTATAAGTTGCTAGGTCAATGGGAGAAAATAAAACTGTCTTCTTTTTTCCTGTGGCTCCTATCCGTTCAAGCTATCTGCCGTTTTTCTGCAGGGTGGGGGAAAGTGTGCTCAGTCACTTGTGTACAGTTAGATGCCTCTGGTGATAATTAAAGGGAGATCTGGAACAAGAGGTAAGGTTTGGGAAAGGAGGAAGTAAAGCTTAATTGGCACATCCGCCAGGCCTTCTCAAACAGGTAGCCTGGATGCTTAAGTCTGTTCTTAGAGAGTACAGAGGTATCTCTGATAAAGTACTTCCCTCCATCTGGGGATGGACCTGGCCAGATGCTGCCAATGACGATAATTACAGGGAGGCTTGAACTGGGGTTCGGGCTGAGCATAGCTGTCAGGACAGAAAGTTATCTAAATATTCCTAGAAGTGGTTAGGTAAGGAGTTAAAGGTCTATAAAGTTAGTAAGGCTGTAAGAAAGGAGGGTCCGAGCTGAATTGTGTAAAGCTATTACTTAACGTCCACCTGACCTAGGCTGTGTCTCCTTGTGGAATTTACCTTAAATCAGGAGACTAGCATGTGGACTGTTATTACTGCTAGTCCTTGAAAGTGGCCAAGGGAGATACCTGATTCCAGTGCTGAAAGTGGGGAAACAGATGAGCTGGGGGGAAGGAATCCAAAGGTTGGGTGGCAGGCTAGACAGCCTGAAGAGTTTAGAAGGAGGGCTGAGGGTTTCTTCTGGGTCCAAGGCTGCAGTGATTACATGAAGTGGTTAGAGCTAACACGTGGAGTGACTGGGCGTGAGGGTCCAGGGGCAGGGGGATGAGGTGAGCCTGATGTCAGGGCAGGTTTTCTTACCTGATCCAGTCTGAAGCTACAGCAATTATGTGGAACAGTTGGTGTGTCGGGGTCTAGGGGCTGAGGGAGCAGGGAACTAATGTCGGGGTGGGGGTCTCCCCAGACCATATTGTTTTAGGGAGGATTGTGGAAGGACTTTGGAACTTTGGGCTGAAAAAGCCAATGAGTGTTAAGAGCTCAATGAACTGTTCTGTAGGAGCTTGGAGTATAACGTGGAGGGCAATGCAAATGATGGAGGCCTGGCTTGTGAAGTTTCAGAGGGAAGTTTAAAGACTATCAGGGCCATTTGTTATTTTGAATTAAGATAACTCTGGTTAGCTGGAGCTGAAAAGTCAGCCATGATTATTAACAAGAGACTGGCAACACTGAAGTGAAACCTTTGCATCACTGGGACAATTAATGCTGGTCACTGGGGCTGAGAAATTAGCAGTGAGTGAGAAGAGACCAGCATCACCAAGGTGAAGTCTTCTGGGAAGTGTTTCCTCAGGGTCAGCACACAGAAGCTGTATTCAGAGGTGGCCAAAGTCATACCTCTTGCTGGCAGCTGAACTTGGTAGAGTAAGAGTCACCCAAATGGAATTGTTTTGAAGGTGTGACGGGTTCATGGAGAGCAGCTGAGGCTCGGCACTGTGAGAAGCCAGGAGAGGCCATTGGTGAAGGTGCAGCCGCAGTAGCAGTTGAAGGGCAGGACTGAGGGGTCATGCAGAGAAGTTGAGCCTTGGCACCATGAAGAGAGCCTATGAGAGGCTATTGGTGAAAGTGTAGCCCAGTTGCCGCAGAAGACCCCAGCATTTTGGAGATGCCAGTACCGTGGGATGACCTCCAAGAACAGCAGCAGGAGTGGGGAGTGGAGCCAGCTGGAGCCTAGAAGACAGCTGTGTGTGCTGCAGAGGGCGGAGCTGGAGAAGAGACCCAAGCCCTTTGGAAGAACCCAAAAGATCACGAGTGGATCCCAGTTATTGGACATTGAGTTATTTACACTGTTGGAGTTTGGTTTTGCTTTGTTCTGATTGTAACTGTGCCCTGGTTCTTTCCTCTTGAAGTAAGGAAGTATCTAATTTATTTTTTATTTTACAAGATCCCACATTTGAGAGACTTTAAACTTTAAAAGACAGAGAGAAATTTTGGAGTTTTACAAAGACTGGATTTTAAAGAGACTGGGTTTTTTTTTTTTTCAAAGAGACAATTTTTGAAGTGTTAGAGTTTATGAGGTTGTGGGACTTTTTATGTTTATAAAGTGTTTTATATTGTGATGTCTTTATTAATGTGTGATTTGGGCATGAACAAGAAAGGAAAGGTTGTGGCTTAACAGTGATGTGTTTGTGTGTCAAGTTGATAGAGGGTCAGTTGTGCTGACTAGTTTTATGTCAGCTTGACACAGATAGAGTCATCAGAGATTTATAAAATGTCTCCATAAGATGGGGCTGTAGGGCATTTTCTTAATTAGTTATTGATGTTGGAGGGCCCAGTCCATTGTGGGTGGTACCATCCCTGGGTTGGTGGTCCTGGGTTCTATTAAAAAAAAAAAAGCAGGCTGAGCAGGCATGGGGAGCAAGCCAGTAAGCAGAACTCCTCCATGGTCTCTGCATCAGCTCCTGCCTCCAGATTCTGCCCTGTTTGAGTTCCTGCCCTGAATTCCTTCAATGATGAATAGTGATGAGAAAGTGTAACCCTTTCCTCCCCAAGTTGCTTTGGTCATGGTGTTTCATCACAGCAATAGCAACTCTAACTAGAACACTAATAAATGGAATATATGGGGCCTTTATGACATTATGAAGAGACTAAATATATTAATTATGTACATAGGAGATGAAGAATTCTAGGCTAAAAGCATAGCAAATATTTTTAATAAAATCATTGAAGGAAAATCCCCAAATCTAGAGAGAGAATTGCCCATCCAATTTTAAAAGACCTACAGAAAGAAAATACAAAAGAAAACCTGAGAAGAAATGCTTCATGACATATTACAGCTAAAACACTAAGAACACAAAAGAAAGACTATTAAAAGCTGCAAGAGAGAAAAGCCAAGTCACATATAAAGGTGGGTTAATTAGAGTATCCGCTGATTAGTTGATGGAAACTTTTAAAGGGCTTAGAAAAATCTAGTCCAAGTTCTGAAAGATCTCAACTGCCAACCCAACTTACTATGCCTGCCAAAACTATCTGTTAAAATTGAAGGATAAATAAAAAACTATCAATAATAATAACAGACTAAAGGAATAGATGGTCAGCAAGCCAGCTATATACAGAGGAAAAAATACTACAGAATAGAGAAAGAAACATCCCCAAGAGGTCTCACAAGAAAAATAAGCAATTAACAGGACAGTTAACAAAAAGAAGTCTAAGAAAACACCACCAAAAAAAATCAAAACAACAAGAATTAATAAAAATTTTCAGTAATAAAACTCATAATATTTATAGTTCTAATTCCCCAATAAAAAGACATAGACTACCAGATTCTATTAGAAAACAGGATCCAGATTTTTTGCTGCCTCCAAGAAAGATACTTCACCATTCAAAATAGGTACCAACGTAGGGTAAAGGGTGGGAAAAGGTATTCCAAGCTAATAGAAGCAGGAAAAAAAGTAGGGCTAGCTATTCCGATGCCTGACAAACCAAATCGGAACTACTTAGAAGACAGAAAAGATGACATCATACTCATCAAGGGAGGGGGTTACAATTAGGAGCACACAGCAAACACACTGCTGCACCCAACCTCATGAATCAAACACTTCTTAATGTGAAGCCACAGATTAATCCCAATGCAGCACTAGTGGGTACCTCAGTACCCCACTCTCACCAATAGATGGGTCATCCAGACAAAACAAATAGACAGAGAAACGTCAGAGTTAAATGACACTGTAAGCATTTGCAGGAAGCTTGGCCCACCTGAGGTCAATCTCTGGGATCCACGTGATGGAGAAAAACAATTCCTGTAAATTGTCTTCTGACATCCTTCCATGTGTAGTGGAATGTACACACCCACACGTACACATGCACACATAAAGTAAATAAATATAATAAAAATGCTCTTTAAATGACACCAGAAATCAAATGGATTCAATAGACATCTACAGGATACTCAACCCAAACACCACATAGTCTCCTCAATGACTCATGGGACTTTCCCCCCCAAATTCATCACATATTAGGACACAAAGCAACTCTCAATAAATATAGGAAATTTTAAAGAATTTTCCGTATTCTAACTGATCACAATTGAATAAGGCTGGATATCAACAGAAAAAGAAACCACAAATCCATGGAAATTAACTAACTGTTGAGCAATGAATGAGTTGCTGAAGAAATTAAAAAGGAAATTTTAAAAATTCCTAGAATTTTGAATTCACTGCAGGATTGAAAGAAAATGAAGCACACCCTTCCAAATCAATGGGACACACTGAAGACAGTTAAAGGGGGGAAGTCTAAATCACCACCTCTCCCTATGGTCAGGAAGTCTCTAAAGCAACACAGGCTATCGCCATTGCTCTTAGTTACCCACCATAACTACGTAGAAAGATCCTATTTGTAAGCAGAAGTTTCTGTCCCACCAGCAACTCCCAAATACCCAGCAGCTGCTTCCCAAATAATTGACTAGGAGGCTTAATATTACTTATAAGTGCTTGGTCAATGGCTCAGAGTTATTATTAACTAGCTCTTATATTTAAATTAACCTATTCCTATCAATCTAGTTATTGCCATGTGGTCCGTGGCTTACCAGTCCTCAACACCCTGCTTCTTAGGCAGCTCTTGGTGGCTGTCCTGATCCCGCCCTTCCTCTGAGTCCTAGTCCTAACCTTATCCTGCCCTGCCATAGGCCCAAACAACTTTATTATCAACCAATGAGAGAAACACATATTCATGGTATACAGAAGGACCATCCCGCAGCACCTATTGCTGAAGAAACCACACTCTTTGGGAGTATGACATAGAAACACCAATCACAAACCAACCAAGAAAGTTCTTGCCATCTAGATCTCATACTGCCCGAAGGTGCTAGGCTGGCAGCTGGCAGACACCATACATAAGTGGTATTACCCACAAGTGCACCCTGCATACAACAATACTGACCCACCAAGCAAGGTGTGGCCACTGATACAATGGTGGCGTGACTGTTACGGGGTAACTAACCGATTTCCACATGCATTTGGGGACCGCTCCAAAAGAGAGGATTTCATGTCTAGTGCCATAATCTTGGTCAACAGTCCATGGCTGGGGAGGTCATGGGCCATAGCGTAGAGAATGCAATTGCTATTTTGCCAAATGGTCATGTTGTCAACTTGTCTTCTAAATATTTATGGCTTATATCCAAACACCTGGAATGATCTCAACCTTTATCAGAGAAGCTTCTTTTTTTGCAGTGGGCAGCATTCAACACAGCTACAAATAATCAGTCAAGGTGCTAAGAATAAGAGATTGTGAATGCGCATCTCTAAATGGAACATCTTTATTAGCCATCCAAGAGTCGATGAACACAGAGAAAGAGGAAGTAGAAAGAATGTGAGAGCTGAAGGGTGGAGAGGAATTATGTGAAGAATGCTGTCTTCCGGGCGTGGCATGACTCTTACACTCAAAGCAGCTACTGTAATGCACGGATGTGGTTGTCTGTGTGACAGCAAGCCATCTGAAGTTCTGGCAGAGATATAGAAGGTGCTCTCCAGTCCTCACTCCATACCATCTACTGGCAGCTGATCATTGCAGGGGCAGGGAGAATTCTTTTTCTGTGAGGGTGTGGCCACTGGTTGGTTTTCCATGCTCCAGGGGATGACCCCACGCATGCTCATATGGGCAGCACCAGTTGAAGTCAGTGGGTTACCAAATCAAAAGAAGAAGGCATGAAGTTGAGAGAGGATCTATTAGAGGGGCTAGGAGGAAATGGGGGAGGGAATGGTGATATTTCATTGTGTACATGTGGGAAATTCTTAAAGAATAGAAAAATAAAGATGCAAGAAAAAAAAAACCCAAAAACTCTCAAACAGAAATTCCAGGGCATTTTGTCAGTGAGCAACTCTCCTTGGGAATTCTAGGAGTGCATAATGTAGCTGGGCTCCTGAATGCCAGCCAATTAAGACACACTCCAAGAATAGATTACTTGTCAGTTATGATCAGATTCCCATTGGTGAGTAGTGAAAAGCAGCTCCTTCCTCCTTGATACTGAAAGCCCATTGGCTGCCCTACTACCTGCCTGTGTCCGCACGTGTGCGTGTGATTCCTGCAGCTCACGATCCTATAAATCTCCCGTGGGTTTGCATTAACAGAATTCACTGCACCTTTGCTCTGCGTGTAAGATCAGCTCAACCAATGACTTCTCCAGCATATGTCTCAGTTCATGGAACAGGTTAGTGAATGTTTTGTTCCGTGTGAAAGCTGACCCTGGCTCTCTGGGTATCCCAGAGGTGAGCGCTTCCTAACCCCTCATTCAGGTCACACCTGCACTCTGCACACAGTGGCCACAGAGGAGGGGTGACAGACCTTGACTCCAAAATCCCCGCACTTGCTGTTTTTCTGGTTTTGTCTCTGCTATCCTAACTCTGTCTGCTTACACGCTTCCTCCTCTGTGTCTCCCTTTGTGTTGCCGCCTGGAGCTCTGTCTACCCACCTGCCCTGGCTCTGGTGAGAGAAAGATGGACTGTGTGTTACTGTCAGGATGAATCTTCTTTTGAATTGACCTATCTACATGGAAAGAACATGGGAAGACCTGTGTTCTCAGCCAGAGGGCTGCGGTGGGTCCTTCCAAACATCTGGTTCAGGAAAGTTGACTGTATCAAATCATCAAAAAGTCCTATTATACTTATGCAGACATCTTAGTCTGTCTATTTGGCTACGCATTTTCTCTAGACTCTTTATTTCTATTATTCTAGCTTCCTGCCTCCTGTGTCCCTCATCATCTTGACTTTGCACAGTTTCCCTGTCTTTCCACAGCAGTAGCAGAAAGGGCATCGCCCTACCTCTCTATCTTTTTCCGTTTAAATAATTTATTATCAAGTAGCTCTGTGGGAGAGATATTTGAGGACTCTCAAAAGTTAGTTTTGCCTCTTCTGCCCTGAGGCTACCTGACAAGTCAGTGCATTTTCTCTTTTCCAGGCTCCATTCCCCATCCATAAGTCATATGCAAGGAACCTTTTGAAACCCCCCATGCCTTGCCTGTGAGGAACATACTCAGAACTGAATGCAAACCGTGGACTCTTGCAGAAACCATCGTTGTAATGGTTCTGTTTTTGCAATCGTGTCTTGTTTCCCCTTTTCCTAACATTCTCACTCATTTCTGTATTCGATTCCATCACGAGTTTTCACACATCTGCCTTCCCCTTTTTATCTGTCTCATAACTTATTCCTCTCCCTCTTTCTCATCAGTACTTTTTTCTCAACCCATTTCCCCCAGTGAATAGATTTCCTGGGTGTCTGTGCATTTTCCTTTCTTGCTCATTTGAGAAAAGTTGTTCAAGTGTCTTATGGAGGTTTATGACTATATTACAATGAATATAATGCAAAGATTCAGCCTTTCCATTTTCTCTAAGATCTACAGCATTAACGGAATTAAAAAGAAATAGAATGGGAGTTAGGCACGTGGCAAGCTTTTTTTTCTCTTTTTTATTAAATTTGCTTTAATTAAAATATAATTGTATCACTTCTCCCTTCCCCTTCCTTCCTCCAACACCTCCTGTGTCCCCCCATTTTACTCACTCTCAAACTGATGTCCCCTCTGTACAAAGAACTACAAGCAACATGACAGCTATTTAAGAACCTTCTGACCTAGAAAACTGGCCTTTAAACAAACTATTGAGATCAAAATCTTAAAAGATCTCTTTCAACATATATGGTTCAAAGAAGAAAAGGGAAAGGAAATGGTGAGGAGCAGCTGTGAGCATGCATTGGATAACCACTATTCATTACTTACACTGATTTTAATATTTGTTATCGGTCCATCTTACACCAACCCACACATGAAAATGCTCTTAGCAGGGTGCTCTTAGCAAGTGGCAAAACTGAGATGTAAGCATGTTTTGAACATCCACATTCTGAACACACAAGATACAAAAAAATGAAAGTCCAAACTTGCTGAGGGTCAGTATCAGTCACTTGACTTCAGGTAACCAGTTGCCTCAAAACTCAGGTACAGATCACAATGTATTCAGTATCCCCGAGGGGACAGAAGACCCTTCCAGCCCCCTTCAGCCTGGCTACACCTTCTCAGAGATGCTGTCATGAGTGACTGAGATAGTTAGCCCTTTGCTTTATGGTGGCTCAAAGTACACAGAATCATTTAAAACACTATATTAAACCACTTTCAGGCGATGTGCATAGGGAATATATGGAATATACATGAATTTTGTTTTGGAACTTGGGGTTATCCTCAGGCTATTTCATCATCTATAGATACGAAAAATGTGAAATTCAAAGCACTTCCGTGTCAAGCATTTCAGGGAAGAGATGCTCAACTTGACTTGGTTTATCTAAGTTCAAACCCTGAGCTCTGGGCACATATCTACAATACCCACCTATGGGTTTCACACATAGATACTGAGTCTCAAACAAATGTGTATTTTACTCCCTAATTCAGTCTGTGTCATCGAGCAGGTAACTGCTTAGTTCTTTCAGAGGCTTTCAGATATGCTTACGAGTTCTCTCGGCTTAGGTCGGTCATCTCTGCAATCAGTACACAATTTCAGGTTGGCACAAAGGATGCTGGAACTCACACGAACCACGGTCATGCTGAGACCACAGAAAAGAACGAGGGTAACGTTCGCTCTTGCCTGTCAAAAACCTTCATGATTTCCTCTAAGCCCATTCTGTGCAAATACCCAAACCCTTTACATCTAGAGCCTGACTCTCTGTGCGTATGAACAGGACACATTTTCCTTCCGTTTCTCTGTGCCTCTTAGGGGTTTGTGAGTTTGAGTGTGTTTTAGTAAAGAGGGATTTTCTTTGTGTCGTCTGTTCTTTCACATTAAGTAGCCTGGAGGGGGTGATTCTCAGAAGGAAGTTATGATTGGGTTTGTGTGATTGTTTTTATTTGTGTACGGTTTGGACTGGCTCGGCCGCCGCCGTCATAGCTCCTGTCGGGTCACATCCGTGACAGTGCTGTCACGTCCTGCAAGCACTGTTCTGTTGCAGATGTCCACCTCATCCGACTTTAACAATTTCCGCTGCCTGTGTCACTGTGATTCCTGAGTCTTGGGAGGAAGGGGTGAGACGTAGATGGCCCATTTAGAGCGGAGTGTGCCACAGTGTCCTAGTCTCTGCTAGGTAATCAGTGGTGGGGCTCTGTATCAGTCACCTTCTGCTGCACAAAGGCTTGCTGACGGCTGAGAGATGGATGGGTCTGTGGGTATAAAGATAAGAACACAGGGAAAGTTTATTTCCATGTCCATTTAGCAGAATAATAGTGTTGGGTTCTGCCCCAGACCTATAACCTAGCCCAAAGCAGGGGTGTGACCCTGTTAAAATTACTATAGTTAAGGAACTTGTTGGGTTTGTCTGAGTCATAGTTAAGAAAGGGTTGAACATAAATCTCAGCCTTGCTGAGGCCGGGACAAAATGAGTAGTACCGGAAAGGATGTTGCTGGGACTTGGTCAGAACTCAGCACCCGTGTCTCTTAATTCCAGGAGCAATCCCAACAATTGTTTAAATGTTGATTCCAACATTTAAAGGGTTCAAAGTATCCCATAACCAACCCATCTGTGGGTCCAGTGATTCCTTTTCACAATGGCCATGTGAAATTCCTAGAATTCCTATTCATCAAACCTGTAACATCTTATATGTGATGATTTACAATGCTTCAACTCTCAGAGTTTCCTAATTTTTTGCAACTGTCCAGACATCTATTTCTTTTTGTTTTAGTACTTATAGAAATCATATCATTTATGGCTATCTAAAGTTTGTATGCCTAGGAGTCGTTACGCTTGATGCACTCTGGTTAGCTATGCCGTGAGTTTAACTGTAAGTCACTACACAAAAAATCTTTTTTACATTAAATGCATACTAATGTCTAAGAATTCTGAGTTTCCAAAAGAGAAGAGTATTTAAAAATAGATCTTTGAAGGCATAGTGCTGCATGTTTGTAATGCCAGCATGGAGGTGGTGGTGTGTGGGGTGCTGGTGCAGGAAGTGACAAGTTCAGGTCTATCTGAGCCACTCAGCAAGACCCTGTCACACACACAAAAATGAAATAAAAACAACCCTCTCATAGCTCTATTCTTTTTTTTTTTTTTTAGTTTTTTTTTTTTGGTTTTTCGAGACAGGGTTTCTCTGTGTAGCTTTGCGCCTTTCCTGGAACTCACTTGGTAGCCCAGGCTGGCCTCGAACTCACAGAGATCCGCCTGGCTCTGCCTCCTGAGTGCTGGGATTAAAGGCATGCGCCACCACCGCCCGGCGAGCTCCATTCTTTATAAGCAATCTTTTATTGAGGCCAAAGAAGTTTCATTTTAATTAAATGTAGCCATGAATATTCCAAACACACTGATCTACACCTTGCTTTTTGTTTCACTTTAATTATATATTTATCATGGGTTCGTGAATATAGTTTTAATAGCTACAAAATATTTCATTCATTTTTATAAGTAACAATTCCCATGCAATAGTTCCTAAATTTCTCTCTACACACAATGCTGGGATGTACAATTTCATGCATAAAGATTCTTAACTGATAATTTATGAAATTTTTCAGTGGATCCATCTACTGTCACGTCATCCTGTGCCAAGCACTGTCTCAAGAATTTCCTAAGAATTCTTCATTTTGTCCTCACGCTAACCCAATAATATTGGAAGTGTTATTGTTTTTGTTTTGGAGATGAGGAAACTGAAACTTGGTAACTTAAATAACTTAAATCACATAGTTGGTAAAGTGGGAGAACCAGAGTTTAAATCCAAGTCCTTGAACTTCCCAAGTGGTAAATGGTCTCTACATTAAAGGAATGAATGTATTTTTATTACTTCTTTGAGAATCTCATACCATGTATTTTGATCATATTCTCCTCCAACTCTCTCCTCCTTATCCTCCGAGCTTTCCAAGCCCCCTACTTTCTGTACTTTCTGTCCTTTTTTAAAAATGTTAATAACCTATCAGCTCGAATTTGTGATGTCCATATACTTCCTAGTGTGAGGCAAGACTCTGGAGTGGGTTTGACCAACCAGGACCACACTCTTAAGGGAGACTGACTCTCTCTCCCCTCTCTCTCACTCTCTCTCTCCCCTAGAAGCCATCAACTGCCAATAAACCTCAGTTAGGGACTTATTACCCTCCCCCTCCGTGCTTGAATTGATAGACTTGATGTCCTGCAGGTTAAGTACAAACAACCATGGCTGCAGTGAGTGCAGCAGCCCCGTGTGTCCGGGCGACATCATTTCTCTCCAGTCTTCCCAGAACTCTGGCTCTTACAATCTTTAAGCTCTTTTTTCCAAGATGATCCCAGAGCCTTGAGGAGGGTTAAGATATAGATGTCCTGTTTGTGTCTGAGCCCCCATGGACACCTATTCCTGGCATTTTGACCAGTTGTGAGTTTCTAAGTTAGCCATCTCTGTACAAAGAAATTTCTTCTGATGAGGTCTGACAGCTACACTAATCTATAAGTAGAGAGATGAATCTGGAAAACAGTTTGATACTATGTCCATTTAGAAAAATAATAGTAGGATGTGCTGGCTAGTTTTATGTCAGTTTACACAAGCTAGCGCCATTCTGGGAGAAGGAGCCTCCGTTGAGAAAATGCCCCACCAGATCAGACTGTGTTAACAAGCTGTTTCTTCCAGAGTGGATCCAACATCAGATGTTCTCCCTGGGGTAGCTCAGCCTCTGGTGTCATGGAGTCCTCTCTCTTATCTGCTGCAGTGATCCTGTGACCGACCATTTTAGTCACCGCAACACAATGAGGTAAGGCGTGAGTCCTTCCGAGAGTCCCATTTTGAATGTGCCATAGTGTAAAAGAACCAGTGTCCCTGAATAGTGGATCAGAAAGAATTATTGCCTGTTCTGGGCAAATTTTAGACAGACGTTCCAGCATCCCCAGTATAGACTGAGGCAGAACCACAAAAGCAGGGAAGAAATGCACTCTCCTCACCGGAAAGCATTTGCAGAATGGCTCTCGTTCATTTTCATTGGTGGTGTTGTCCTGGAGCCAGATGTATCAGCTCTAAGGAGCTAAGTATTTGATTGTCAAGAATTCTGAAACCTGTCAATCAAACATAGTCATTAGTAACAGATAATTTGATTCACAACTAAATCAATTATGCTTAAAAACAAACACAGTATAAACATTCAAAAAATCATCACTTTGTAGTTTGGTCCACTACATTTCACTGTCATCTATGCCTTCAGTTTGTACGCATGATGGGTGTGCATGCGCGTCTGTGTGTGTATGATGTGTGTTTACATGTGTGTTCAATATTGGTGTATGCGGGGAGATGTGCGCATGTCATGGCTCATTTGTGGAGGTAAGAGGACAACCTCTGCTGTTGGTCCTCATCCCCCATCTTGTTTGAAGCAGGGTCTCTCTGTGCTGTCTGCAGGTATGCAGCAGCATACCAAGGATTCACCTGTCTCTGTCTTGTCCTACAAGAGCCCTGGGATTGTAGCCACACCCAGCTTCACATGGTTTCTAGAGATTCAAATCCAGGTCGCGTTCCTCACACATGTGCAGCAAGCTCTCTACCCACTGAACCATCTTCTGAGCTCTGTGCTCTCAGTCTTTGCATCGTTATGTGGTGGGGAAAATCACTTAATGGTGACCTGACGTCTATCTCTTTACAGGTAGCAGTGTTACATTAGCAGCTTGAAATACATCATGCTGGGAGTGATATCCCTTCCTACTGCATTTTGTTAAGACTTTGCCACCACAACACGGCTTTAATTCATTTGTTTTGTTTTGTTTTGTTTTGCTTGACTAGTACTTGTAGGCTATTCAAAGCCCATAAGTAAAGGCAAGGAAACTTCTAGAGTCAGGGTCTCTAGGTTTGAATTTCAACTTCACTACTTACTGTCTGACCGCAGGAAAGGTGTTGATCCTTCCTATAAAGCAAGGATGAAATAAAGACTACCAACCACATCGGATAATTTCAAAGCTTAAAGGAGCTGTGATGTGTGTGTAGGACATGGAATGTGCAGCACCATTTGTTTTATGATTATTTTAATGCAGAATCAGATAATGTCATGGAAACATCTTTCTAGTCTTATTTTACTAAGAATTGTTTAAAGTCGGTATTAATGTCTAATTTTATCAAATGTCCCTAAGCACCTATGTAATTAGAGGATCTAACTTTTCATGTATTAATGCAGTGAGCCATGTAGCTGCATTCCTCCTAGAAGACACTCAGATCCCAGCAATGAACACCACTTGGCCGTGGTGTGATCCTCTTTGAGTGCAGTACTGAACTCTATTTGGTAACGGTTCATTTTGTCCATTTCGCGATCATTAGTGCATTCTCTTGGTTATAACTATCCTTCATATGCTCTCAAAGGTCTTGTTCTTAATAGCTTGATTGCTTTATGGAGATATTAAAGATTTTTTAATTTATATTTTCACAAATTTCACTAGCGTTGGAAAACATATGAAACTTGCTACTGGTAACCTGTGCGGTTACCAGAAGCTAGGGCTATTAGGACCTTAGTGTTTGCCACTTTTACCTATCTTCATGATTCTCAGACTTGACTGCACATTAAAATCGCCTGCAGAACTTTAAAAATTACTCATGTGTATGTGGGGAGGGGAGTGGGTGATGGATATGTTGTTATTTTGATTCATCCCATAATACAAACATGTATCAGAACATCATGTTGTACTATATACACACACACATTATTTATCTATCTATCTGTCTGTCTATCTCTAGCTCTCTATTTATCTATCATCTATCAATCACCTATCAATCTCTATCACCTATCTATCTATCTATCTATCTTTCTATCTATCTATCATCTTATGATTGTTATTTGTCAATTCAAATTTTAATGCACTGACGCCTGAATACCTCCCAATACCTACTGTTTTAATGGTCTGGTAATCAGCCTGGGCATATGCGACGTTTTTAAAACTCTCCAGGAGACTATAACATGTAGCCAGCCTTTGGAACTACTTACAACATTCAGCAATGAGGAATTTCACTCAGGATATTAGTCTAACTTCATCTTTTTTTCAATGAATTTTAATCAATGATTTATGTTAATTAATGTTAATTTATGTTAATTAATTAATGATTTATGTTAATCCATAAAAATGCCCGTTTCTTCCCTGCTTTTAAACTGATCCTAGAATCTTGCAAAACACTGTTGCATGATTGTTTTTTGCTGTGTTGGAGTCTGATGTACTCATTGAAGTTATATAGGAAAAGTAAACTCTCTCTTCTTGGTGGGAAACCTATTCACACTTTAAGAGAACTCTCAGATTCTGCCTACATCTTCACTTCAAAGTCCCCTGCAATGGTTTGTTATATAATTCTAGATCCTGTGCCATCCTGTTTGTCTCTAAACACAATTCCACCAATTTAAGACGACTTCGACAGTCCAGAAAACTATGAAAATATCAGTCAGGGAGTTAGCTGGGCAGGGGGGAGTAAACAGACAACCAGAAGATTAGTGGATGAGTAAAACGAGGCTGGATATTCTAGGGGCCAACTTGTCACTATTTCTACAATGCCCAGAATATAGAGCATCAAAAGCAAACCAGAGAGAACTGAAATGTAAGCTGTTGATGATGATGCTCGGCAATCATCAGATGCTCCACTATGCTGTGAGATGTTGACAGTGTGGGGTAGAGCTCTTACATATATTGATATGGGAGCTGGAGGTAATCCTTAATCTCTCTTCAATTGTGCTGTGAATCTTAAACTTCTCTCTGTATATAAGTAGGAGAGACGGAAGATGGTATTTCAGGACCAACCTAGTAGACACGAAATCCTACACTCAATCAATCTATGGTTGATGGTCACAGTATTGCAGTCTACAATAGTCCTGACATTTTCTGTGCCTTTAATAGAATTTAGTGTAATTAAAATTTGCTACCCTTTTTGTTTATTTACCCCTAGTCTATACTTATGGAAGTAGGTTATCCAAATAGCTTCTTATGCTGGCTAGTCTTTGCACAAACCTAAACATACCAGGGAAGAAGGAATCTCAGCTGAGGAATTGCTTCCATCAGATTGCCCTGTAGGTATACTTGTGGGGCATTGTCCTAACTGATAATTGATGCAGGAGGACCCAGCCCATGGACAGTGCCATGTTTGGGAGTATGTGCTTAGACTCTATAAAAAAAAGGTAGCTGAACAAAGCCAAGGAGAGAAAGGCAGTATGCAATGTTCTTCCAGGGTCTCTGCTTCAGTTCTGTTTCTGCCTTGAGTTTCTGCCTTGATTTTCCTTAATGATGGACTTTAACCTATAGGCAAAATAAACCTTTGCCTTCCCAGATTGTAGGCAGAAGTTATTTGCTTTCCAAATAGCCAGCACAAAAACTTAATATTAATTGTAAATGCTCAGATGATAGCTCAGGATTGTTACTAACTAGCTCTTACAACTTAACCCATTTCTATTCATCTATGCTGCCCTGAGGCTCATGACTTTTACCTCTATCCCATTTTATGTGTCTGACTCTTTATGTGTCTGGCTGGTGACTCCTTGGACTCCACCCTTCCTCTTCCCAGCATTCTTAGTTTGGTTGTCCCCCCCCTCCCCATGCTTCCTGCCTGGCTACTGGCTAATCATCTTTTTGTTAACAATAAGATCAATACATATTCACAGTGTACAGGATTATTCCACAGCACTGGGTTGCTTTTAGTCATTGTTTATTTTCACAGCAACAGAAAGTCAAAGTAGATCATTCCTATACACTGTTCACTCACCTGTCCTTCCTTCCTTCTCAAAGCAGACTCCAAAGGGTGGACCTACAGAAGAACAGCAGCACAGTGACCGAGTTCATCCTCGTGGGCTTCGAGCAGAGCTCCCCTTCCACCCGAGCTTTGCTCTTCAGCCTCTTCCTGGCTCTCTACAGCCTTGCCATGGCCATGAATGGCCTCATCATCTTCATCACCTGGACTGACCCCAGGCTCAACAGCCCCATGTACTTCTTCCTTGGACATCTGTCTTTCCTGGACATCTGCTTCATCACCACCACCATCCCACAGATGTTGATCCATCTGGTGACCAAGGACCACACGGTCTCCTTTGCCTCCTGTTTGACTCAGATGTATCTGGTCTTTGGTGTGGGTGTGGCCGAGTGCATCCTCTTGGCTTTCATGGCCTATGACCGTTATGTTGCAATCTGCCACCCACTGAACTATGCCCAGATCATAAGTCGGCAGGTGTGTGTCAGGCTGGTGCTAACTTCTTGGATCTTTGGGATGGTCAATGGCATCCTTCTTGATTACATGACATTTCGAGGTCCATTCTGCAGAGAAAACCACATAGAAAACTTCTTCTGTGAAGCCCCCATAGTGATTACCCTTTCCTGTGGGGACCCTCAGTTCAGCCTGAAGGTGATCTTTCTTGATGCCATTGTGGTGCTGCTCAGCCCCATGGTGCTCATTGTCACCTCCTATGCCCGCATCCTGACCTCCATCCTCAGCAGAGCCTCCTCCTCAGGCAGAGGGAAGACATTCTCCACTTGTGCCTCTCACTTGACTGTGGTCATCTTTTTCTACACCTCAGCCATGTTCTCTTACATGAATCCCCGCAGCACACATGGGCCTGACAAAGACAAGCCTTTCTCCCTCCTCTACACCATCATCACCCCCATGTGCAACCCCATCATCTACAGCTTCCGCAACAAGGAAATGAAGGGGGCCATGGGAAGGGCCCTTGGGAGAGGCAACCCAGCTCAGGCAGAGGCTTTCTAGCCTGAAATTCCCTAGAGGGTTCAACCTACTGTAAATAGAAACTTGTCCCTTTTCCAGTCTTTACTCCCAACACTGGAGGGCCCATGAAAGGACATTCATGTCTTCCTTGGCACCAGACTCAGACCTTGAAGTCATTTCTCCTGATGTCTAAGGCTCATGTCTTGAGTTGACTTCCAGCACAGACTGAGCCTCTCTGGTTTCTCTTGGAAATGTGTTTTTGTGATTGGAGGGACAAATGCAGTGCAATAGGGGTGTGTCACTAACTGAGGAGAGGCAGGCATGCTTCTCAAGATGAAACAATTGGTGTAAAAACCAAAATGATTTGGAGAGCTTTTGCTTAGGGAAGAGAATAGTTTGAAAATCGAAGTGTGGAGGCAGTGGGTTGGAGAAATATTGTGTGAGGTATGCAGAGTCCTATCTCTGTGTGGTGGCCCACAAATTCTTTAAGGGTTGCTTTTGGCCAGGCTGTTTTATCACAGTGGCAGAAAAGAAACTAGGAGCATACCCAATAAACACTTATCATTTTAATCCAAAGAAAAATAATTAAATTCCATCTTAAGTATTACATTATCAATTTCTCTTGTGCCGTGTCTTAATTATTTTTCTATTGCTGATGAAACACCTTGACCAAAGCAACATATAAAAGAAAACATTTAATTGTGCTTACAGTTTCAAAAGATTATAGAGTCCATGCTGGTGGAGCAGACACCGTGGCAGAAAAAGCGGAGAGCTCACACCTTGATCTTCAAGGAACAGGCAGAGAGAGCTAACTAAAAATGTCACTCTTCCTTTATTGGCTCCAGCAAAGCCACACCTCCTTCTAATCATCCCCAAGCAGGCATTAGAAGACCAAGTATTCAAATATATGAGCCTATGGAGGCCATTCTCATTCAAACCATGACATGCTGTATGACATTTTGGGGCACATGTGAACAAACTTGATCTTTACCCCTCTAGAGCACCAATGACAGACCCAACTATAGGGACATGGGTGACCCAAAGGCGGTGACATCACGCTGAAGCCCCCTCTGGTGTGGATGATGCCTCGTGAAAACTGTATCCCCAGAGCTCTCTGCATAGCCTGCAGTCAGCTCCACCAAAGACACCCACCTCCCACCTTACCGCTGCCACGCCTCCCCATAGCAAAAGTGTACTGTCTTTCAAACCTTGGGGAGGAGCCTGGCCAATCACGTCACTTCCTATGTTGCTCGAACCTTACAAACCTCATGAGGTCCCTGAGCCCCACAAGCCTCTTTATTCCCTCCAGAAAGAAACGCTTCAATTTAGAAGGAATAACTGTAGAGCACCGGATGATAGACATGCAGGTAAGTTTCTGCATATTGATTTTGTGCCGAGTAACTTGGTTGAATCTATGAATTTCAGCAAACTATCCACGCATTCTTTTAGTGTCTCTAGGACTATGATCAAATTACTGCTGTGGGATGGTCTGTATGTCAAATGTGTTGCTCTGATTGGTTAATAAATAAAACACTGATTGGCCAGTAGCCAGGCAGGAAGTATAGACGGGACAAGCAGAGAAGAGAATCTGGGAAGTGGAAGGCTGAGGCCATGGAAAGCAAGATGTAAGGTACTGGTAAGCCACGAGCCAGGTGGCAACTTATAGATTAATA
>CABHPQ010162731.1:0-17757 GCA_902168405.1 Peromyscus aztecus
TGTACTGTGAGCCAGAATAAATCCTGAACTGTGAGCCAGAAAAAAACTCTTTCTCTCCTAAGTTGCCTTTGTCAGTGTATTTTTATTACAACAGAAGGAAAGAAAGAAAGATGGTGTTGTAATTGTTCTTTCTCATTTGGATAAGATTTGTGATGAGATATTGTAAAACACCCACGTTTTTAGATGCCACACCTTACCTACTACTGTAATGATGAAAACTAAATCCATGGTACCAAGGTATTCAGACATTTTCTATTACTAAAGTACTCAATTCTTTATGTTGAGTACTTTGTCAACTATTGGATTCATTAGACTTTTGAACACTAATAATACATTAAAGCTGTTTTTAGTTTTTAATTTTAAAATGTGTAGGTTACATGTTTCTGTTGGTATGAGTTTACACTGTCTTCAGTCTTTGACATAATTTAATGAACACACAAGAGAAACATACTTGCTCCCATGAAGTGACCACCTGCAGAGTCTAAACCTCAGAAAAGAAGATCTTCAGTAGTGCATGGGTAAGCAAGAAACTGTGTAAGGCTTAGAAGGCACAGTGACTTAGTTCAAATAATGAGAAACATACTAGTAAAAATGAGGGGAACATGTGAAAATTTACCACTTAATTATTTTGACACTGTAGTTGAGAAATATTTTTCCTATATTAAACACATGACAGCGTAACTTTGGTATCCAGAACCCTCAGTTAACTATAAGAACATTATTTTTTCTAGTGGCTGTAGAACCACCTTGTCATGTTTTCCTGTCTAACAGTAGATTCCAACACAGCATATTAAAGCACTAGCAATGATGTGTTTGTTCCCTAAGGTGTGGGTTAATCCAACCCAGGCAGGTACTTCTGACAGGGCTAATGCCATACCTCCCAGTCAGTCAGGAAAGACTGGGGCAGGTGCCATGTTGGGGATTCTTCTGTGTGCATTTGACTCTTTGGGAGATTCAAACAGCTGGAGGCAGGAAGAATAGGGGATTCCAGGGTCTCTCTCTGAATCCACGAGGAGTTTAAAACATGTTTTAAACCTATAATAGCAAATCACAGTCTTGTGTCAAAATAAATCACATTTTTATTTAAGGTTCTCATTGTGGAAATACCTGAGAAAGATCAAATTCAGAATTTTTACCAGATAATGTTTAATGAAGACAAATCATTTCACTGAAAACCTTTTCAAAGAATGTTCTTAGCAAAGAGAACTTGTCCATCCTGAAATAATGGCTCTGATGAGCTTTATTTCTTTCCTCAATCATTACCCTGCCAGAATTTTTCTCAATAATGTAAAAAGGAAATGAAAGAGCTCATTGTCCCAGACTGTGTAGGTAAACTTCTAGAGTCCAGGGCCATTGAAAATTGTATCAGTGACAAAATAATTTCAGAAAGGAAAAGAAATATGTGAAAAGTTTATATATATATATATATATAAACATAATCTCTACAAGCATATAGACTTACTTTTGTTTTTGAAATATTCCATTGTATTAATTTCCTGTAGTAGAAAACATCAGCTCTAAATATGAGATAATATGCATGGTGTGCCTTGATCATCAACAGTTTGCGGCAGCACTCAGCTCTCCTTAAAGAGTTTGTTGTCAGGAGAATGACAATCATGCAATTATATCTACAATTTCTGGAATGTTTCTTATATGCCAGTGCTGTAGTATAGTTTTTACCAAGCATATAACTGTTGCACTGCCTTCATGGTGCTGAAACAACCTTGGCATCATAGTCACAGAAATGCAATAAGGAAGCAAAGTGACAGCTACATCTGTAGTAACAGGAGTGTGGCCATTAACCCTGCTTAGGGAAAGGGCAGTGTCACCAAACTCCAACCCAGGACTCTTCTGCCATGACCTCCTGTCTTCCAGCTGCATGCAATCATGAGAGATGATAACTTATGTAGGAGGTAGGTTACCAGGTAGATGGTTACCTGGAAGTAGGACTTAATGATGCAGCTCAACTTTTATAATCTTGCTGGAGTGACAATCTTAGTGATACAGTGGCTTCTTAGTCACCATTGCTTCTGTGACTCCTCATCCACACTTGTCATCCACAAGTGCCTCTCAATGATGCTTTTAGAAGGAACTTCACACACATGCTCTGTAAAGAACTACTCACCCATGCTTTGTAGGAACCCTTCCCCGCTGCTCTGTCAGGAACCCCTTCCACATGCTCTGCATGAAACTTCTCACCCATGCTCTGTATGGAACCCCTCCCACATGTTTTTAGGAACTCCTCCCCCATGCACTGCATGGAACTCCCTGCCCTTGCTCTGTAAGGAACCTCTTATGTCCTTGAATATAACCCATCATCCATATTCTCTGTGAGTAACCTCTCCCAATGCTCTGTAACTGACCCTCACCCATGTATGCTCTAAAAGACCTTATACTGCACCTGTAAGGAACCTTCATTCTTTCTCTGTAAGTAATCTCTTGACCATGCTCTGTGAGTGACTTCAAACTCATGTTCTCATCTATGTCCTATAAAGAATCCATCACCTTTGTTCTGTAAGTAACAAGTCACATACACTCCAATGAGTAAGCCCAATAGAATTCATTCCTTTATGAGGTTGGACCTCATGAATGATTTTTTCCCTTGGTTTCTTATCTAGGGCAAGTAAACATTTGTTTATTTCACATCAGTAAAAGTATCATAACTGGCAAATTTTTCTGAATA
Source organism: Peromyscus aztecus (assembly GCA_902168405.1). Taxonomy (NCBI): domain Eukaryota; kingdom Metazoa; phylum Chordata; class Mammalia; order Rodentia; family Cricetidae; genus Peromyscus; species Peromyscus aztecus. The sequence continues at coordinate 2,684 of CABHPQ010162731.1, forward strand.
CATTGCTTATAATCACTTTTATTCTTTGTTTGACTTGCGATGTTCACATTTTTTCCTTAATTTGCAGAAAGAATAATTGAAAGGTGGTACATTATCACAAACTAAATTTGTATGAAATGCTTTTAGTCACTGCACCAACCTAAGGCCCAAATCCAGTGCCAACATGTGTCCTGCGTTACGTGGGATAGTTAGAAATGATGCTGAACACTACCATGTTACTGTGTTACTGGAATCTCCCAATAGCTTTCCATTGGTTTCCTAGACCTTGTGATCTCTCTGGAAAAAAGTCAAATGAGAAACACAGACAGTAGTGTAGAAGACAGCTGGAGTTTATTACAGGGCAAAGTGGAGTAGTCTTGAGGCCAAGGGGAGGCAACAGCCAGAGAGAACATTGTTTCTACTTGTATGTTTGATAGCCTATGCTTTATGTATTTATTTTTTTAATTTGTAGGACAGAAACCTTCCTGAATGACATTTGTATTCAGGTGATTGGCAGGCTGTCAATTATCTCTTAAGGTAGAAGAGAATTCTATGTCTTTGTTGTAACTAGGTAGCTATGAGAGATGGTTTACATGGCCAACTTCTCATAATCTAGAAGCGTTGCCTTAACAACACTAATGATGAGGGAAGATCCAGCCCACAGTTAGCACCATTCCCGGACTTTAGGTCCTGGACTATGAAAGAATAGGGAAGATAAGCTGAGTGGTCAACATTCATTAATTCATTTCTTTCTTCTCTTGACTGTGGATGTTATGTGGCTAGATGTTTTAAATTCCTGTTGCCTGGATTTACCTTCTATGATGGACTATTATCAGGAATTGTGAGCTAATATGAACACTTTTTAGTTAAGATGCTGTAGGTAGGGGTATTTTTATCATATCAATTGAAACGAAATTAGAATCAACTAAAATGAAAGCCAAAGCCCTCTCTTGTGAGGGAATTTCTTGATTAGATTGTTTCAAACTGGGAGATCTACCCTAATGTGGGTGACAGATAAATGATACAGAAGTAAGAATTTGCTTTTATTATTTGATTGCTTTAACTTTCTCTTTCTTTTTTTACTTTTTCTTTTTGTTGTTGTTGTTGTTGAGTTCATTGTCTTAGGGTTACTGTTGCTGTTATGAAACACCATGTTGAAAGCAACCTGGAGAAAGGAAAGGATTTATTTGACTAACTCTTCCACATCTTTGTCAATCATTGAAGGAAGTCACGACAGGAACACAAACATGGTAGGAACCTGAAGGCAAGAGCTGATGCAGAGGTAATGGAGGAGTGCTTCACTGTCTGGCTTATCATGTATTCTTATAGAAGCCAAGACCACCAGCCCAGAGATGGCACCACCCACAATAGGCTTGATCCTCCCTGATCAATCGCTAATTAAGAAACTGCCCTACAGGCTTGCCTACAGCCCAACATTATGGAGGCATTTTCTCCACTAAGATTCCCTCCTCTCAGAAGACTTTAGGTTGTGTCAAGTAGGCAAACCTATCTAGCACATTCATCCACACTGTGGCTGCTGCATTACTTCCCAATATTAGAACAGCCTTTTCAGACTTCCAATGTAGACTGAACACTAGCAACTATCCAGAAATCCTCCAGACACTCAGGCTCGAGGACTGAGTAACTTCAGAGTTCTCAACCTCTCTAATGTGAGATAGCTATTGTTAGATTACCTAGACAATATCATGTAAATAATATAACAAGTCCCCTTTTAATATGTACATTTATCCTGTGGATTCTGTACTTTTAGAGAACCCTGACTTCTTTTCTTTTTTACTTTTTTATTTATATTATTTATTGATTGAGGGCTACATTTATTTATTCATTGGATAGGTGAGCAAGGCACAGCATGCACAGGGAGGTCAGAGGACAAGTTGTGGAAGTCAGTTCTTCCTTGTGGACTCTGGAGGTTAAACTTAGGTCATCACATACAATGACAAGTACCTTTACCCACTAAGCCATCTAACTGGCTAACATTTTATAACCTTTTAGGTAACTTAGAGTGTTGTATCTTCATCTAGGGCCAGAGACATACTCAGTTCAAATTATTTGGGTCAATATACAATTATTGTAGTTTCCACTGATTATAAGGAAAGACACTATCCAGAATGACCTTCAAACCTACTAATAGCTGTCTAATACTTTTAATTCAGAAAAATTTGGTGAAATAAACAATGTTTAGAAATATTGTTAACATTCGGACCTGCCCCTTGGGGACCTGGACAATATGCAGACACTTGGCCTGCTCAGGGTCCTAACAACATCATGCACGCATTGCTACGTGTCTCTCTGTGGATGTGTGAAGTCCCCTCATAAAAGGTGGGGCCCAGCCCACCTTCTCTTGTCTCTTCTCTCCTCAGCCCCGGATCTACTCTTTCTCACCTCTTTCTCTCTCTCCCTCTATCTCTCTTTCTCTCTTTTCCCCTCTCTCTCTTTCTCTCTTCCCCTCTCTCTTTTCCTGTCTTTATCTCCTCTCTCTCTCTCTCTCTCTCTCTCTCTCTCTCTCTCTCTCTCTCTCCCCACAAGGCAGCTCTGTGCTTCCTTTTCCTCTACCCTCCTTCTTCTCCCCTTTCCCTGTCCTCTCTCCATTCCCCTTCACCACTAATAAAACTCTCCACATGAGCATTGTCTGCATGGCATGTCTCAGTGTCTTACCCACTGTGGTATACCTTAGCTCCAACTTGCCAAGGTCTCTCTCCTGCCATTTTACAAATGACAAAATTTGAGCTAAGCTTGAAAGATGCTCACCTAGAATTCCTATAAGCAATGAATTCATAGCCTCATGAATTCAAAGCCTTAAAATGGCTTTGATTAAATGGGTAAATTCTTCAGTTTTCATGACATGATAGGGAAAAACATTATACAGTTAATGATGTAACTAAATGATAATTTAGATAAAAACAAAAAGAACACTATATTATTATATACAGAAAAATTTTTAGAAAAAATTAGTATAGATAACATTCAAATCAGGTTCATAGATGCTTTATAAGTTTGATTTTGTTCATTGAGTAGGGAATGGAAATTGAGAGTTTATGTAAAGAAAATATTTGAGATTTGAGAGGAGGCAACATTAGAAGAGCATCAGGCAACAATCTGCTGAGATTGGTGTATACTCTAGGACAGAGACCTTTTTTTTTATATTTTTTGAGTGTCGCCCATGTGTGTAGATGCATATTTACATGTGTGCATGCATGTGTTGAGGGGTATATACTGTGTGTACATGCATGTGGAGGCCTGAGACTGATATCTGGACCCATCTGCCAACACTCTTCTACCTGTTTAGAACTTCAGTATCTCTCAGTCAAACATAGATCTCACTGATATGGCTAGTAGTATTGACCAGCTTGCTCTGAGGATTCTAGTCTGCCTTCTGAAGCTGCAATTACAGGCTGATTACCACAAGTCTTTGGCATTTATATATGTTCTGGGGATTAGGACTTCAGACTCCATACTTACAGGGCAAGAGCCATTTCTGTAGCCCCATAACCAAATTTATATTTTCTGCACTTGACCAGAAACATAACCACATGTTCCCCAGGGCCTCAGCAGAGTGTCTGACAGGGACTAAGACAAAAGTGTGAAGAATAGGGGGCAGTAAAGATAGCTCAGCAGCTAAAATGTACTCCGTTCATGAAGAGGACCAGGGTTCAGTACCCAGCACTCAAGTGGTGAGGTGGTGAGTCACAATCATCTGTAATCCAGTTCTAGGAGATCTGATGCCCTCTCTGGCTTCTTTAGGTACTGCATACCCATGGTACACAGACATGCAGGCAAAACCCTTACACATAAAATACAAATAAATCTTTTAAAGAATAGTAGGGAATACTGTGATAGAAGAACACTTAGATGAAGAAAAATTGAGGTCCTGGGTAGTCTCAGAATATCTTGGCTCTGAGATTTTGATTATACACATCTTTAACCAATTTGTGTTAATTTTTGTGGTTATTTTCAGATAAAAGATCCCTGAGGGCCACACTGTCTTAAGATACAGCATGTGATTTTCCTCTCACTAGGTAATAACCCAAGATTTACTCTTACTTTTATCATTCATTTATCAGCCAGTTAATTAGGAAATCTCTCTCTCTCTCTCTCTCTCTCTCTCTCTCTCTCTCTGATACCTAAGTGAAATATATAATTAAAAATATTCAAGGCTCACTTCAGGATTTCATAGTTTAGCAGGAATTTTTCAATGCAAATGGTTATAACCCAATGTGGAAACTGCTATAAAATAAACACAGAAATGTTTCCTTGGCCTTGAGTATTCAGATTTATTATGTAAATCAAGAAAGACTTTAGATTGTAAGTGATGTCTATAATGAGAATTTTTGCTTAATAAATTATTTAATGTTAATAGTACACATATTTTTGTTATTCTTTTGTCTTACTATTATACTTAATATATTTTTATATTAAGATATATAAAGCATTTGAAATTTTGTTTTGAATTTACAAGTTTTCAAAAAAATTAATTAAAATATAGTTACATCATTTGCCTCTTCCCTTTTCTTCCTCCAAACTCTCCTGTTGCAATATTTTATTTGTGTTCTAACAAATAAAGATTGCCTGGGGATCAAAGGAAAAAGCCAGTCACTACATCAACATAGAGGTCAGGCAGTGGTAGCACATGCCTTTAATCCTAGTATTGCAGAGGCAGAGATTCATTCAGATCTCTCTGAGTTCAAGGCCACACTGGGAATAGAACCAGGCGTCGTAGAGCACACCTTTAATCCCAGCACTTGTTAACCATAGAGATCTGGAGGTCTGTACAGACACACAGGAAGAGATAGAGCTGAGCAGAAAGGGGAAGTGATGAAGTAAGACGGCAGGGCACAGAAAGGTATATAGGTATGATTATATAGGAAGCAGTGCTCTCTTGGGCTAAGGATTTTCTAGCAGTAAGAACTTGTGCCTGGTTTGTTCTATTCCTCTGATCTCTCAGCTTTCACCCCCAATATCTGGCTCCGGGTTTTGTTTTATTTTTTTATTAATAAGACCATTTAGTAACTCAAGTTACACTCTCCTATGCACCCCCTTTCTCTCTCTCAAATTCATGGTCTCTTTTTCTTCAGACAGCACATATATGTATGTATGTATGTATGTATGTATGTATGTATGTATGTGTGTGTATGTATGTATGTATGTATATATACGTGTGTGTGTGTATGTGTGTGTATATACATGTGCAACCTATTCAATCCATACAATGCTATTTGTATTTTTGAGTACAGGACTGACTACTTGGTATCGGATAACTAATTTGTGTGTGGCAGGGGTCCTCTTCTCTAGGTAAAACTATTTCCCCTGCTCTCAGCATTTCTTAAATTTCTTAAATTTAGCCTAGAGTTGAGACTCCATAAGATTCCCCTTTCTGACTTGATATATCTATTGGTGCTGTTTTTGGTCTAGTCTTATTTATAGCCATATTGTTGAAAGATCATGGGTGCAAGTTCCCTTGCATTTCTAAGAAACATAGTCTAACAGTCAACCTCCTCCGTCTCTTAAAATTTTTCTATCTCTTCTTTCAAGGTCTTCCCTGAGCCTTAGGTGCAGGAATCATGTTGTAGCTACCTTAGGCTCTCGTTTTAGTAATATGTATTCTTTAAGACTTCATAAATGTGTACCATGAATGCAATGAGATAAGGAGCACCCCCATCATCTTTCTCTCTCTATTTTGTATCACTGAGAATTTATTGGGATGGTTGTATTTTCCTTCACAAATCCTTTGTATAACAAGGTGTTTGAAGCTATGTCTGTGAAACAGCAGGCACGGAAATGCTTAGTGGTAATAACACACAAAGCTCTAGGTATTGATTTAGCCACAGGGAGGATGATTGTGGCTGAACAATTTCACAAGGCAGGAATTGGGCTGGCTTCATTGGAAGACATTATATGTGCTCTGTGTCTGAAAAGACAGCTCAAATCTATAGTACTTAAATGGATCATTCTTGGAATACATTTTTATGCTCCCTAAGACAGGGGGAAATGGAATGTGCTTATTTGCTCATCAGATTGTGTAGGAACTAAGATGATATTTTCAGAGTAGGATGAGTGTATCTAGAGTTTTATCAGATTTTGTGATCAGGAAAGAGAACTCCAGAACCTAGTAGATTCTTCTTTCTCCTTCCTCCCTCCCGCTCTCCCTTCTTTTCTTCTTTCCTTCCTTCCCTCCTTATTTCCAGTTTCCCCTCCTTTTCCTCCTCTTTCTTTTCTGTTTTTAGGCAGAACAGGATCTCATGAAGTTAGATAGTTCAGACTAGCTTCTGATGACCTTCAAGTTTTAATCCTACTGACTCTCATCAAGGAATTCTGAGATGTAGATATGTACAGTCTCAGCCAATTTATGCAGTCAGTGCTGGGGTTGAACCTAGTCCTTCCTAATGTCTAGATATGAGTGCTAGGTATGGATACTATCAATTTAGCTATAATGACTCTCTTTACCCTAGCTCCCTGAAAATCTATAGATAACAAGTGAAACTAAAGCCCACATGTTAGGTCCTGAAAACATGTGGATTCTGAAGTTTTGTCTATGTTATAAAATTATACAGCACACAATAAAATAAGTGGAATTTTCACAATGAACATTTTTCAAATCCAACTACTGTCATTTTAGCCTGATTAATTCCTCTAATCTAGTGTGTGTGTGTGTGTGTGTGTGTGTGTGTGTGTGTGTGTGTGTGCTTGTATATAGTCCTGTGAATGTAGGTGTGTGTTTGCAAAAGCATATGTGTGGTCTGAGGACAACCTTGGATATTGGTTCTCATCTTTCACCTTGTTTGAGACAGGATCTCTTGCTCTTCTGTCTGGCATACACCAAGCCACCTGTCCTTCAAGTGTCCAGAGATTCTTCTGTTTTCCTTACATATCACTGTAGGAGTGCTAGGATTGCAGACACGCACTTAGCACATATGGCCTCCTGTGAATTCTAGAGATCTGAACTCAGGACCTTATGCTTGCACAGCAAGTTCTTTATGCATTGAACAATTTCTGCAGCCACTGGATACTTTTTATTTTTGTGTCGCCATCTATTGAGCCATCTTCTTTTATATTTGTTTCATAATTATTTAAATAAATGTTCATGATAAAACTCCAGTCCCCATATTATCAAATAGATTTTAATATTTGTTAACAGTGTTAGCATCACTTTGAATAACTATTGACAAAAGATGCTTTATATTTGATTTTCTCTAGCTGAGTGTTTGTAGATGCATATTCAGAAGCAGCAATTCCAATTTGCCTCCACCTCAGAGAGTCTAACTGGATCATTCTCAGTCATATGCCACCACAGCATAATAAATATCCTGATTTAGTTCTATAGTTTGGATCTTTGCATCTTTCAAATTCATATAATATAGTCATTGAAGTATGGGAATATTTGTACAAAGCTTTATACAGTATATGTTAGAGATTCAACTGTATTACTGTTGCTGAATACAAGTTTCTATCCATTTATACCATGGCTTATTAAATTTATTTTCTAGTTGATAAACAAGCTATTTCTATATTTTGTTGTCATGCATAGTTTTTAAATGCATTTTACTTCTTTTGTATAAATACTAAGTATGAAGCAGAGATAGTTCAATCAGTAACATACTTATATTGCAAGTTCTATTTTCAGAATTCATCTTATAAAGCCAGGTTTGTTGACTTCCACTTGTAATCTCAGGGCTGGAGAGAGAAAAGAAAGAAGGATGCTCTCTAAGATTCACTGTGTGAGTTCCAGGCCAATGAGAGATGCTATCTCAAAAAAAAAAGTGCAACATCTGAGAAATGGCACCTAAGGTTGACCTCTGGCCTCCACTGTACACACATAAACTCTCACACACACACACATACTCACACATTCAGACACACACACTCACACAGAGTCTACTATTATAGATAAAAAGAAGTTGAATGTTTTTCTGTTATTTTTCTCATTTGCCAGTAATGTCACAGGCTTACTAATATTTATAGTCATTAAATTATGATAATATCTATCTTCAATTTGACCATCCTGCTGGGGAGCAAGCCATCTCATCTCCTACTGGTCAAAGATATATCTCTATTGTCTTATAATAGTGAGTCTTTTAAAATTTGTTAAATGTTTCAATTAATAGACAATTACGTAATTTCTTCCCTTCCAGTGGTGGGTTGAATGAGAATAGCCTTCACAGGCTCATATGTTTTAATGTTTGGCCCCAGTTGGTGGAAGTATTTGTGAAGTATTAGGAGGTATAGTCTTTTTTGAGAAGGTATGTCACTATGGGAGGGGGTTGCAAGGTTTCAAAAGCCCATACCATTCCCAGTTAGCTCTATCTCTTTCTTCCCCATTCTTGTAGATTAGATATAATTTCTCAGCTTCTGGTCAGTGCAATTTCTGCCCATATGTTTTATGCACCCTGCCATGATATTCATGGACTCTAATCCTTTGGAACCTAATTAAATGATTTTTTCTAAAAGTTGCTTTGGTCATGGTGTTTTGTCTCAACAATAGAAAGGTAACTAAGATATTGACCTTTTCTCTCCAAACTGCTCCCATAATCCCCTTCATTGCTTCTTAAATTCATGCCATTTTTTCTTTATTATTGTTACATACATATTTATAGCTGTGCATAAATACACAACCTGAAGATTCCATTTATTGTTGGCTGTATGAATTTCATTTCAGGGATGACCAATTGGTATTGGATAGCCATTTAGGGTTCTCAATCCTTGGAAAGACTAATTTTCCCTCTCTCAGCAAGTCATTAGTTGCTTATTGATCTTCACCTAGAGGCAGGGTCCTGTAAGATTTCTTCCTCTACATTAGCATGTGTATTGGTGACATCATTGCTCAGGTCTTGTTTAGGCAACCATATTTTTAAAGTATCTTGTGTGTAGTTCCCTGTCATTTCTGTGAGACTGTGTCTCACAGAAGACTTCCTGGTCCTCTGGTTCTGACAACTTCCTCATCCTCTGATCTCTCTGGTTGATATTTGGAGTTTTTCCTTGAGATTAGGTGTACAGTTGTATTGTAGATTCATCTGTTGGGGCTGGAATCATCATGAAGAGTCATTCTCTGAAATTTTATCAATTGTGGTTTTATGTAATGGTTTCTGTCTGCTGCAAAGAAAAACGACTTTGATGAGACATTAACCCTACACCTATAAATGGGATAAGTATAAGTGTTTAGAATGCATTAAAATGTCATACTGGCCTAACAAAGTGATAGCAGTAGATTTTCCTTAAAGGTCTATGGCTTGACTGGCCCTCAGTAGTTGGCCTGGTTTCTAGTACCAGACATGATTTTTCCTCCTGGTGAATCGGCCTTAAGCCCAATTAGACAGCTGTTGGTTACAGACAGAATATAAGTGCCACTATTGCTATTGCACTTTTCGTATATCACTGCCATGCTGGTCATTGCTGTGGATCATAAGCATCACTTCTGGGTTGGGTAATTTATTGTTTTCTTCCCTGACATATTGCATAGCACTTTCTGGTACTATGAAGGCTGGTCCTCAAGAGGAGGACATTAAGGCCATGTTCAGCTCGAATCTTCTGAGACATGTAACTGACATGTGTGCTTGTCTTCAGCAATAGAGACTTATCTTTAAATTTTGAGAGACAACCAAGGAAAAAAGCACTTATTTTAGAAACCATTTAGACTCCTCTGATCTACAATTTGATAAAGGAATTCTCATGCCTGGTATATGGCTCTTGTGAGGAGCACTGTGAGCCCAAGTATTTATATAGATATATATATTTCCAAATATATATATAATTTTCCACCTCTCTCTTTTTCTTGTTATATACATGCATAAATTATATATGTTAGATATAATTATATATATACATGCATATATGTTTTATATACAAATGTGTGATATATGTGATATATGATATATATATATATATACACACAGACACACACACTTTTATATATTATATATAATTTTAGGTAAAAAAAAAAACTAATACAATTTCCTATGGTTTTTTTCAAGCATCCGCAGTGTTATTTTTCCCTGCTGTCTCCCTTCTTTCCTTTTTCTTATTGACCTCTCTCCACAATCAAAGCCACCAACATTTTCCCCATCACACTTTTATATCACCTGTATCCTTCTATTCTTCACTTTGGCCCTCTTCCCAGGTCACTTTTTACTTTTCTTGTTTTATTGGTTACTTCATGTTGTATACTTACATATGTAGATTTGGAGCTAGATATTGCAGATGAGAGAGAACATGTAGTGTTTATCTTTCTGGGCTACTTCACTCAATAACAGCATTTTCATGAGCTTGCAATGTCTGTGAATTGTTTGTTTCTAATTGGCTTGCTTGTCCTTATTTTCTAATTGTTTTTATGTGTAAAGTGGTTGGATTAAATTTATGATCTCATACATGCCACGCAAGGGTTCTAACATTGTGCAGCTCAGGTTTGGTTGTCTTTTATTACTGAAATGAAAGGATCCATAAGATGGATCAGTGGGTAAAGGTTCTTACCACCCAACTTGACAACCTGAGTGTAAAAACTAGGTCTCACATAACTGCCACAAGTTGTCCTCTGATCTCCGCACATGTTGTGGCACAAGTACCTACTAACATGCCAACAGGCACACAAATAAAATAAGTAAATATGATTAAATCTCAGAGCTCTTTTTTCTTTTTGGATTTTGAAAAAGGGTTTCTCTGTGTATCTCTGGCTGTTCTGGAACTGTAGACCAGGTTGGCCTCAAACTCAGAGATCTGCCTGCCTCTGCCTCCCTAGTACTGGGATTAAAGGCATGCACCACAACCTCCTGGCTAAGATTTTCTTTTCTAAAATGTATGTTTCATTTCGTGATGTTTGTCTATTTAATTTTTAATGATACATCAACACATTGAAGATATAATTTTATTATAATCTTCTTGTTAATTTTTTTCACTTCTGTTTCTTACTTTGGAATTGCAATATTGAATTTGGTTTTAGGTATGACTTTAATCCCTTCTGAGAGATGCTTTGATGTCAGAATGAAGAGTAAATCCTGTTTGAGCACACATCTGATTTCTTGAGTACTGGTAATATGTTGATTCACTGATCTTAGCCCCAGCCATGTCAGATGACTTGTAGGAAAACAAAAAGGGAACTTTGTCTTCCTAAAATGACAGGGGGGCATTCTAGTTGCTTCTTTTGCTGTGATAATAAACTGACTAAGCAAACTTTGAGAAGAAGGGGTTTATTTCATCTTGCAGTTAAAGGCCATCTCCTAGGGAAGCCAAGGCAAGAAACAGCCAAAGGAAAGTGCTTTCTACCTTCCTTCCCCTGGCTTGCTCAGCTGCTTTTTACATAGCCCAGGAGCACCTGCCTGTGAAAGGCACTATCCACAGTGATTGGCTTTCCTCCATCAATTAGCAATTAGGAAAATGCTTCACAGACATGGCTGGAGGCCAATATGAACCAAGCAATTCATCATCCTTATACACAGAGATGTGTTTAGCCTTCATGTCTCATCACAGAATGCTCTTTGTGTAGCATGTATCAGAGGTATTCACAATTGATCAAAATACAGAGACAAGGTGACAGTGGGTGCACAGAACCAAATGGGGCATCAGCAACATGACTCCTACACCTCAGACTCAGGTACCATTACTGAAGATGGAGGAGAAAGATTCTAAGAGCCTGAGGCATAGGACTTTCTTCTGTACAGGACAGAGATGTTGTGCCCAGGAACTCTTAATGTCGTGATTGCTTGCTCAAAAACTACAAGGACCACAGTAGTTAACAAGTGAACATGGATGAACTTCACCAAATGCCTCCTATAGGAGAAGAGAGGCAAGTAATAAGTTATCAGGGGTGAACTCTTAACCTTATATGGCTAGCCCGAAACACTGAAAATTAGTGTAATAATAGTTGGACTCAGTGAGTTGTGTGTGTGTGTGTGTGTGTGTGTGTGTGTGTGTCTGTGTGTGTCTGTGTGTGTCTGTGTGTGTGAAAAGTAATTTAGAAAAGGGAAATCCTGAATTGGAGAAGAGATGGTTGAGGGGACACAGGAGGACTTCAAGGAGAGAGAGGAAGGGCAGGAGATGATGCAGATGTAGGGTACAAGTGCATGAAATCATAAAATCAAAAATAAAATAAAATAGAATAAGGAGAGGGAAGAGAAAAAGGAACAGAAAGAGGATGAGAATAAAAACTAAAAGAAAAAAAGAATGCCAAATATGAATAAATTGAATCCTGTGCTTTTTAGTACAAGACCTGAGCTCTTAAACATTTTATTTATGGGAGACTATTTTTTTAAGCACACATGTATGTGAGTATTACTAAAATACCATTTTGTATATGTTGTGTGCATACATGTGTGGGTGTTTGTGTATGTATGTGCATGCATGTGCATATATGTTAGAAAGAGATACACAGAGCATCTCCAGATGTTCAGATGAACACGCATTAATTCAGTTTCCCAAATGTTGCCAGTCAGCCTTGGCCTTTTCATCTGCAGACTGGAATTATTTCTGATGTATGCATGTCTCTATGTGGATGTTTGAGATCAGGAGTCATTCCTTAGGTTCTATGTACCTAATTTATTGAAATAGGGCCTCTTAATTGGCCTAGAACTTTTCAATTCTACAGGCTGGTTGGTGAGTAATGTCCAGAGTTCCACCTCTCTCTCCTAAGTGATGAGAATACAAAAGTACACTGTGAGATATCCAACCTTTTACATGGGCTCTGGGAGCAAACTAGATCCTCGTGGTCATTCAGCAAATACTTTACCAACTTTGCGTCTTCCTCCTCATCCCTGAGAGTCCTTTCTTAGGGAATTCTGGCAACCCTAACCAACAGATCAATCTCACTCTTATCAGGCAAGTATAGGACATAAATGCTCAATTTACAAAGAGGCTTCAATTTCCCCACACATAGTTATGACAGGACAGCCTGAGGACATTATCTGAGATGCCTATATCATGAGAAATTGAGCACAGATTTAACTAGCAAAGTAACAAATTAGAATAGCTTTGTCAAGAAGAAGAAAACTTCAAAGAAATATCAGTAAATGTTCTTAGAAAAGCACAAAAAGTATTTACATCTCAATCAAATAGAAAACTTGGAAAGAAAATTAATATTCATAGAATAAAAGAAATTTTTCAGCAATGTGCATATAAAGAACTCAATAGAAGATTGAAAGAAGTGACTACAAAACTATTAGATTCAAAAATCTTTTATAGATAATTTTGTTATCAGACAAAAAAACTGAGATGAAATGGATAATAATAAAACCAGGCTCAAAAGGAACAATTAGAAAGTTATGGAATGTTTCTAAGACATAGTTGACAATGATTGAGAAAAAAATCAGAAACAGAATCGTTAGAGAAAACAGAATGAAAATCCTCAGACGAAGAGCCTGAGAGCCCAGGGTAAAATAGCCAATGACACATTTTAGTATTCAAAAGTATCTAAGTTATTGGGGGGGCATATCAAACATGTGAAGCATGACAATTTAAGGTCACACATCTCCAGGGATTTACCTAAATTGACAGTGAGGGAATGAAGAAAAGACAGACACAAGGACACATGGGCACATGGATGCAGAGAAGCTGGGGTCAGATGGAGAATCTCCAGTATCCTGGAAGCTCGACATGTTTATTGTACACAGTTGAACGAGAGGTGGTATTGTTGCAGCAGCAGGATAAGGAGGTAGAAAACTACAGATAAACAGAAAGGCACAATTATTATATACAACTTAGCATAGAAGCAAATCTGTCTATTTCAGTAGGAGCAATTTCTCTAGGAGAGCAGTCTTCGGGGTGTAAACATCTGGAGGGAAAATCTATGACGGCCATTTTCCATACACACGGTCAACAGTTGCACTAAGATCAAAGAAAGGCTTTGCATTCAAACATGAGGAGGCCCTTGCAATCCCACTGAGCCTCTCCTGGGGAAAGCTGTGCTCTTCCCATGGGACTGACGTCCTTGATGTGATTGTGTCTATGTCAAGCAATAAACGTGCACTAGTGACTTTACCTACTCCCTAAATAAAGGTCATAAAATTTTCTAAAATTTATTTTCCATCATACGTACAGTTAAATGCAATCTTAGCCCTTACAACTCATGCTGGGTACCACCAAACACATAATCCCCACCCTTTCTAATTTCATATCTTCTTCTTAAGAAAACAAAAATATATAAAGCCATAATCAACCTATATGTTAATAAATGTGAGATTATCCCGCTGGAGCATGGGCAACCTACCACTGGCCACACCTCAAAGAAGAATTATTCTCACTCCTGTAGCTCCTGTCAACTGCCAAGAGTTTTGGGGGCCTCATGAAATCCTTCCCCATTCTTTCTGGAATTTCAGCTGACTTGGTCCTGTCCAGTCTTTTTTTTTTTCATAGAATTTTTATTGATTTTTTTTTGCATTTTTTATTTTATAATTTAATTTAATTTTGCATATCAACCACCGATTCCCTTGTTCTCCTCCCCCCCCCCCCCTTTTCCCCCGCCCCCCCCCCCTTCCCATCTCCTCCAGGGCAAAGACTCCCCTGAGGATTGAGTTGAACCTGGTAGATTCAGTCCAGGCAGGTCCAGTCCCCTCCTCCCAGGCTGAGCCAAGTGTCCCTGTATAAGCCCCACGTTTCAAACAGCCAACTCACGCACTGAGTACAGGACCCGGTCTCCCTGTCCAGTCTTGATTAGGTAGTCACAGCTGCTGTAAGTTCATGGCCAATATCATTGCACAACCCCCCCCTCCTCCATCTCTTATATCTTTCTCTTCTTCATCTCTAATGATTCCATCGACTTTGGCAGAGGTGTTGATGACAAGGTCCATTTGGGAGCTGAGCATTCAGTCACTTATCCTCAGCACTTGGACCAGTTTTGGGTTTCTGGGTTTACAAAATCCGTGTAACTCTGTATAAGTGACTCATGCTGCTGATCCAGCACTCCAGAAAGTGGAGTGAAAGGATAGAGGGTTTGGGGTTAGTCTAGGCAATATAGACAGACCTTGTCTCAAAAGCCAACAAAACAATCAACCATAAAAGCAAATAATTCAAAACTCTATGTATCTATGTATCCATGTATCCACGTATCTATGCTTCTTTCTTTCTTTCTTCCTTCCTTCCTTCCTTCCTTCCTTCCTTCC